>PVKA01001810.1:105115-137289 GCA_004027165.1 Ctenomys sociabilis | reverse complement strand
TTTAATCAATTAAAAAGGGAATATCATCTGTATTTTTCTTAATACTGCATTTTGAGCTTCTTTATCCACTATCATTCTGATTACACCAAGATAATCTGAATATTTCCTTGATTTTTATGTACCCTAGAGGAGTTTACATATCATGCAGTTGCTACCTCCTCAAATGCATCACTGAAACTGTCTTATAAAAAATGTGCCTTCTATTTTAATGAGGAAAAATTGAAGCTGTTATTTAGATAGTTTAACTGTTGAATTGTTTTTTCCTCTTGTCCATTTGACAATTTATATGTTTATTAAAACACATAAATTAAGATTGCAAATTATTTTCCATACAGCTTAGAATGTTAGTTTTACTCTGTGTTTATGGTTTTGTCCTTATTTTCACATAACAATATAATTTCAGGGTTTTTTTTTAAATGTAATCCATGTAGATTTGCTGGCTTTATTTTCTAGTCGTTAATTACCATTTTTAAGGAATATTCTTGGAATATGGTTCCAATTTTATTTTACTTCAGTAACTTCTCTTATCACCTATGAAATCAGCTTCTCATGGATATTTGCATATGACTTAAACTCTTCTTCTTCTTCCTCTCTTCCTTCTCCTCCTCCTTCTTCTTCTCTGTTTTTGTTTTGTTTTTTCCCTAGTACCAGGATCAAACTTAGGACCTTTCACTTGCAGTGCTGTGGCTCAAACCCGTGAGCTATCTTGCAGACCCCTAATCTTATTTTCTAATGGCCACAGTTCACAACTGTATCCACAACTTCAGTGCCTCATGCCAAGCATATTTTATTTCTTACTATAGTATTATTTTACTTTGAAGAGTAAAGACAAACAAGAGCAAATATCAGAACAAAGACAGAAACAAGGTAACATAGAACAATGCATATGTTACAGATTTTCAAAACAAGAACAGTTGATTAACAATGGTTAATACAGTCTATACATCACCTAAGTAGATCTTGCTTCTAGAAATTTTAATGTCTTAAAATCAGGTTGAAAAGTTTGTCTGGACATCACTATGCTGAACAGTCACCTTTGCCAACTGATTACTTTGCATAATTTGCTTATTTTACCTACCTATTACAATATTACGTTATTTAATCCATGAAATTTATAGAAATTTGACAAGTTTCATTGGGTGAGATTTCATCAATAATATTGAAGGTGTGTGTAAAATTTTACCCCATTTTATTACTGCAGAGGAAATGCTTAATTTTCTAGTGGGGAAATGTAGGAACAAATTTATGTTAGGAGTTTCTTAGTTTTCCTCAAACTAGGAGTGAGAGAAGGCATAAAATATTGACTCAGGTGGTACAAAGAAGAGAAATAATAATGGTAGAAAGAGAAATTCTCATGGAGTCTTTAGGCCTGGGGCAGTGTTTATTATGGCAGAGAGAAATATCCCAACATATGGAGTGAAGATGGAAGTACACAAAAAGTAATATTGTAAGATAAATTAGAAGTATAAGAAGGCTACTGGAATAAGCAGAGAGTCTGAGGCTCTATGATCCTCAGTTGTCCTGGATTGATGTCTAATATACTTTTTTATAACTTTATAAAAAATAAGATCTGCAAATACTTATTACATTACTTTGATTTAACCTATGTATCAAGTATATTGGTCTCTGTATGTGCGAATACTATTACTTTCTGTATTTTGCTCACCCAATCATCCATTGATAGATACACAGGTGGTTTCTGTTGACTGGCTGCTGCAGATTGTGACGTAACAATCACTCTTGTACAAGTACTTGCTTTGAGCCCCAGTGTGAAGGGAATTATTAGATTCAGTAATAATAATCGAAGTTCTAATTGTTTGGGCTATTTTTGTTTGTTTTTCCTTCGTGGTGAACCATAAAAGTATAGTCTTTAGTGGATGAACAATTTAACGTATTCAGGAGCTATTTAGAGAAAGAGACAGAGAGGATCACATTTCTCTACGTTCTTGCCAACACTTGGTATTCTCTAAGCTACTTTACTTGCCCAGAGCTGTTCAAGTGGGTGTGAAGTAGTATACTAAACTAGTTTTCACTGGTACACTACGATGAGGAGTGGTGAAGGTTGTCTTCCCAGGTAATACTTAGAAACATGTGTATTTTTTTAGATTAATAACTCTTTGTGCTATTGAGAGTTATGTTCATATGTGTGAGGGGTACTAGGATAAGGGCATTAAATCTTGTCTTTCTAGTCATCTGGATTTATGTTCTGTTTATTACTGAAGGAGTTATTTAATACTCTAACTACTTTTACAGAGTTGTGCATTCAAATTTCTTTGCCCTGTATGTCAGGTTTTGTTGATACGTATGAGTATGTGATTGTATTTCTTCTTGGTGAATTTATCCCTTTCAGTGGTTGTAACATATTTTTGTTTAAAATTGACTTAAACTATTTTATATATTTTATCTGATAATAGAGCTACTCCATTTCTCTTTCAGCCAGTATTACTGTGGGAAATGTTTGGACATTTCAACTTTTAATCTATTTCTATTTAAATACAAAGCTGTTGTCCTTTGGAAGACATTAGTTACTTTACTTTAATTTTTTTTCTGATATTTTCCTTGTATTTGGTTGGCTCAATCTAATTTTATTTGAAACCTATAACTCTTATTGTAGAATTTGCTTCCAGCATTAAGCATTTCTTCTATATATTATTTTCAATCCTACCTTCTTTTATTGTGACTAATTTTATTATATTAGGCTAGTTTCATTTCTTTCTCATTTCATTGCATGTATATTTGTTGATTAACAAGAGATCACAGTTAATTTATTACAATTCAGCTTGAGTTGATGGCAACTTATTCTCAATTTGTTTAAAATCTATTCTTGTCCATTTTCCCTACCTTTAGCATATTTGTCAAAATTATATTTTATACATAATTTTATCATTAACAATATATTTATGGCCATTTGCACGTACTTGTCTTTATATTTTAAAGGAACAAAAAAGATGAGTGACAAAATAAGAATGCACTGATAATGGCATTTTTAGGTAACTAGGGACTAACCAGGCTTTTTCAATTCTTCAGATGTGTTTGAGTCATTGTCATATCTCATTTAAGAGTAAAGAATTCACCATAGAATTTTCTTACAATGGAAGTACATAGTCTACAAATTGTCCTGGATATTTTTTTGAAATATCTTAGTCCCTATTTCAGTTTTGAAAGATAGTTTTCCTAACATAGAAATCTTTCTGACACTTTGGTTGCTCGGCTGGTCGGCCTCAGTCCTTTAAGCCATTCTATTGTCTCCTGGCTTTCATAGTCTACTGTGAAAAATTGCCTACTCTTCTTAGCAATGGTACTTTATGAGCAATGGACTGCTTCTTTCTTATTCAAGATTCTATCTCTTTTGCTATAGAAAGCATGTTTACAGGTTGCCACATCATAGGTTTCCTTGAGTTAACTCTATTTGAGGTTGTATATTGGAATAGTTTATAATTTTGGAAGCATTTCATCATAATGTCTTTAAATGTATTCTCTTCTGGGATTCAAAGGATGACTACTTTTGGCAGATCTATTTTATGTATGCGCTTCAGTTTTCTCTTCCCTCAAGATAACGGAAGTTTTCCTATCTTCAGATTTGCAGACTCGGTTTTTTTCCTCAGATCTTTTGCACAACACTTGTAGTGCATTTTTTTTTTAATTTGAGGTTTTGTGATTTTTAACTCCCAAAATGTCTATTTGTTCCTTTCTATAAGTTCAATGCTCTATCAATATTCTGTTTCCATATTTTAAGTTATGCTGGGATTTTTTCTTTGTTTGATTTCATTTTGTCTAATATTTAGTTTGTTCTTTGAGCACATTAAATCAGATAATGGATATTTCTTTCCACTGAATCCTCCTAATGCTAGGAATTCCTCAGGAATATTCTCTCATAATGTGTTATTAATGCTGGTATTTGTATCACATTTTTCTATGTTCTTGTGTAGTTTTGTGTTCTGGGTTAGTAAATAGACATTTTGAATTTTATAGCATAATTTGAGGACTCAGATGTTCCAGCCCTCGCATTTGCTGTTGCTTATTAATCAAAGCTGTAGTGACCTGTGCAATGATTTTACAAATGATTCCTACAAGATCAAGGTCCCTGTCATAATTGCCACTGCAGACCCTATTCCATTTACTCAGAGGTCATACGATCATTCATGAATTGACAGAGATCACTTTAAACTCTGAGAATCAAAAATGAAAATAAAATCAGCCTTTCCCCAAATGTATGTGTCTTATCTTTGTTCTCAATTACTAATTCAAAGAAGAGTCAATCAAATAAAATTTTTGCTTGATCTTCTCCAAATACAAGTCCACAGATGTGACAGGGACAAGAGCCTGGGATCCTTTCAGCATCTCATTCTGGGAGTGTGGACTGCACTCGTCTCCTTGGTAAACAACGTGGAGCTTCCAAGCCACTATTTTCCCAAGAATGTCCTCTTTGGTTTTCTTCCTCCTGGGCATTTTGGTCTCTCTGCTGTTCAACTCATCCACATCCCCTTGTCCCTGGCAGGAGTGTAAGATACTCAAGATACCTGCAACTTGGTGGAGTGAGGAAACAAGTGTAAACTGCTCCCTCTAGCACCCCCTAAAGGAAGCACCAGATGGTTCAAGATGTGTAATGAAAATATTTTAAGAACAAAGCTTGTATCAGATTTCTGGAAAAAGGAGCTGGCATCAGAAAGTGAGTTGCCATCTCTACAGTCTATACTCTCAAGCTGAAATAGGGTTAATAATAGACATGCAATCAGAAACACAGCATTATTTCACAAAAATACAGCTGCACTTTTCCTTCACTAAGCAGTCTTGCACATGCCAAAATCTGTAATTACATTCTACATCTCATATTACTTCAATTTTTGTTGCTTTATATTTATTTCCATGAGAAACAGATACTTTACATTGTATGTTGTCTTTTCCCATGATACCACGCCAGTCTTATTTTAAAACTTATATTCCTGTTGCCTCTGTAGGAAAAAGAGTCAATACATAGTGTAATTAGATATGTACCTTTGCACCACATTTTATCAGATGAATCACTTCCAGACCTGTCTATCTCGCTGTTAGCATAATCACTATTTTTATTATGTTAGATATAATTATATTATAAATTAAATTAATTTGTTTTTATAACTCAAGGACAATGTTTGCCAATAAACTAATTTGACTCAGTTGAAGATATATGTTTTCAAATCTATTTCATTTTTCCCTTTTCTTAATTTCTTATAATATTTTTTCTCTTTTTCTTTATATCCCAATTTTGCATGATATATCTGGTAATCTGAACAACTAATTTAAAGATAATACTATGCAATACAACAAATACTGTCAAATTCTTACTATATTCTTTAATGAAATTCTGTTTCATTTGCAATCTTGCTTTAGTACTATTTTGTATTCTCTTTAAATATGAAAGAAAATTTAGGAAATATGATGCAGTAAGTGTCCTCCTTTTTTTTTCCTTCCAGGTTTTTTCTAAATATTCTTAAATTCTTATTCATTTATTTTTTTGTGGCCAGCTTCGCCCACCCTGGGTGGAACAGCTGACACAGCATTGGTACCAGGGATCCAACCACAGCCCCTGCATGCTTGCCTTAGCAGGCACTTTAGACCGATGAGCTATCTCGCCATCCCCTGAAATTCTTGTACTTTCATGAAATACTTAAAATCATTTTACCTAGTTTTCATCATAAACTGTGTACTTTATTGAGACACTGAAAAATTCAAACCTTAATTACAGAATTACCATGATGATGATATGTTACCTTATAAGCAAAAATGTTTTTCTGCATTTGTTGTCATTAACTTCTGATATTAGAGCGCAGTTTTATGATTTGGACTTTATGTAGATTATGTATGGTTATGTTTTATGTATGCTGTGAATATGTAGATTGTACAAATTTATTGTCACATTTAGCTTTGCTATTGAAATGATATTTTTCTTCCATTGCTTGCATTTATTTGTATTTGTAGTTGCCTTGTTTGTTTGTTTTTGATTACTGTAATTTTTTGGTTGAACTGTTTTTCAGGAGAGATTTATGTTTTGTTTTTGGTGCCAAGGACCGAACTCAGGGCTTCCAGCTTGCTAGGCAAGCATTCTACCGCTGAGCCAAATCCCCAGCCCCATTTATTTGTATTTGATTGGGCTGGCCACATGTAGATGTAGCTATTGAGCTTTTTTTTATTTCTTTTTTTGCAGAACCTGGGATTGAACTCAGGCCCTTGAGCTTGCTAGGGAAGCGCTTATTCTACTGATCCTTTCCATGGCTCTATTGAGCTTTTCAAATGGAAGTGATTTCCATTAGAATGTATTTTAAAAGGCAAAAGATTTATAGAGAAACCAGAGTATTAGAGTGTGTTTTAAGCATGAAGTGTGCACTAGATTTTATAAAACATTTGGAGAGAGAGAGGAACAGAGAGGAATTTTTAATATCTGAGTAATTTGTCTATTGCTATATCCTGTTTCCATATTACCTTGGACACATGTTAAAGTTAAATAAGGGATTTGACTACCTCATTACAATTAATTTTAGAATTCACAGCTGGGCATGGTAGCACATCTGTAATCGCAGCGCTCAGGAGGGTGAGGCAGAAAGGGTGTCTTAAGCCAGCCTGGGCTTCATGGTGAGCTCAAAGTCAACCTGATCTGCATTGTGAAAAGTTGTCTTAAAAAAGTAAAATATAAACAAAGATAAAAAAACTTCACATATTTATTACTTCATTTTTTTACATTTTATATATGTTGATTTAACATTTTAATCTCAATATGTGATTAACAATTATATTTCTATTGTGTAGCACTGACACCAGAAGGCAATCAGTTGTTACATGTTAATTTTCTATGTAGATGTCTATATTCATTGTCACCTGTATTGGTTTTATATCATGGATTGTATAATTGTCCTGTTATAACATTTAATCCCCTGGTACACTGAAATTTTACTTGCATGCTTTTAAATTGCTAAATATATGCTCTTGTCTTCTGCAGCTGACAGTGCTCAGCGAGCCTTTTGGCCTCATAGACCCTGAGGATGAGGCACAGACCTTGGATACTGTGCAAACAGGCAGCACCTAAAGCGTGGATGTGCTCTGGCGGGACAGATAAATTATAATTTGAGAAAAGTTGTAATAGTTTCTCATCCAACTGAATTAAAACCAGCACTGCAGCTCAGTTTCTAGATGTATATCCAAGAGAACAGAAAACATTTGCTCAAATAAGTACTTGTACCTTTTATGGAAGAAAAGAGGAGCATTAAAATAGTTGTATGACAGCTAATGACTAGAATCACACTATTTCATCAATATGAGAATGAGCAGAGCCAGGGAGATAACTCAGTGGAGTAAGTACTTCACTGAGGAATACAAGGTCCTGGGTCAGGGAGATGGCTCAGTGGAATAAGTGCTTCCCAGGCAAGCACAAGGGCCTGAGTTCAATCCTGGTTCCACAAAAAAAAAAAAAAAAAAAAAAAAAAAAAAAAAAAAAAAAAAAAAAAAAAAAAAAAAAAAAAAAAAAAAAAAAAAAAAAAAAAAAAAAAAAAAAAAAAGATGAGGAGAATGGGCACACAAAGCTTTATTCTTGACATGAAGAAATAATCCTTAATAATGAAAAGGAATGGCTTATGGACATAAGGATGAATCTTTAACATGTTATACTAAGTACAGATATTTTATTACGTGATTTTTCTATGGGCAATAATGATTTATATAAGAACATTAATTGCTTCTGTGGTTAGAGTTAGATATTTATAGCATAAGGACATGCTTAAACTTTCAGCAGTATCATTAATATTGTTTATCTTAGAGTTGGATGAAATAGAGATATACAGCTGTAGAGATTAATCAAATAATTTACTTATGATTTCTGTATTTAATTGAATATAAGTTTTTTAAAAAAACGCTGAAAGTTAAACAAATAATGCTCCTGAATTAATACACAGCCAGCACTACCAATGCTGCAACTACCTTTAAAAATCACAAAAAGTAAATGCATTAGAAGATAACTAAAAGGCCAAATAGATATATAGATCTGCAATACAACCAGCAGTTTTGTATACACTCTGCCCTGGGAATCTGAGGAAGAGCCCGAGGACTCAAAAAACAGTCACAGAACGTATCTGAGCTTCAGGAGCTGCAGGAGGACAGAAGGATCTGACTGGGTAGAGACTGACATTGAACAAGTTCTGGGGGATTTGAGGGAAAGGTAAAAAGAGAGTTTAAAGCAAAATTATTATCAGAAGACTTCCTTCCCTCCCAGACAGATTAGTCTTTGCATTTCTTCTCTGATGAGTCACTGCCTGAGAAGGATTTGTGGGGAGCATGGCTCAGAGCCAACCCTTTCATTCAGACCCCTTAGAGTCAGTCCTTCAACTCTGTCCACCGCAGAAGCTTTCCGAGGTGAATGCTCAAGGGCACTGTTCATGTATTGTAATAAATGTTATGCTGAGCATACTGGCCCAGTGGTAGGAAGGTCCCATGCAGTATCAACCCTCAACACATCATTCGGAGGAATATAAATTCAAATTTTGGAAAACGTTTTTGTATTCCCAAGTAAAATTAAATATACTAATGTCCTATGTTGCACAATTCACTTTGCTCTTCACCTTAGGACATGGGTTCTTAATACATGTCATCTGAGCCAAATAGTGTCATCAACGGGGAATTTGTTAGACAAGCTAATTTAATTCTATAGTTGGGACCCCAGAATATATAACTTAGAAAGCCTTGCAACCTGAACTCACACAACTCAAAGTTCGCGCAATTAACATTTGAACATGGTTTTCCTCATCTTACTCATGCACACTAGCTTTGGATGACGATATTTCAGCAGGCACAGACAAGGATTTCCATGGTCTAAAGTTAGTCATACTTAATGGTCTGAACTCGTGGTAATGTAGGATTAGGCGCCTGAAGGAGATTCTCAGGACCATTGCCTTAACCATCTTGTGCATATAAATGTATAGTTTTTCCCTTGCCATGTTTCCTAACTTTTTTCCTTGCTCTCTCCTCATTGTTTGACCATTAAGTCCTTGCTTTCCATTTAGCTGTGCTATACCTTTCTTTTTTTATTTCTTCTTTTGAGTTCTTATTACTAAGCAAACTATACGATGTTTACATATGTGGGCCTGGTATATTTCAGAGATGAGTATATCTTCAAGTTGTATCCACTTATATAGGAAAGCTTCAAGTCTATTATTCTTTATAGCTGAGTAAGACTCCATTATATAAAGATATCATGTATGCATCTTGTACTCTGAGTAACTACTATGAGGACAATAATATGCAATGTATTAATTATTATAACTGTCCTACTAACCTGTTTTGAAACTGTCGCATTGCTATTTCTTTCTAAATAGAATAAATAAAATAAATAAATAAATAAATAAGGATTTGACAATGGTCTTTAGTGAATACAAATTTTAAAAAATGACTGTGGAAAGTCATTCAAAATGTCTTCAGTTTTCAAACATCTTGTGAAATAAAATTATATTTTTGACATGACAATTAAACTTTTCTTTTCATTGCTTTGCTTTGCTTTGCTTTGCTTTGCTTTTTTTTGAACCAGAGATGGAACTCAGGCCCTTGCACTTGCCAGGGAAGCACTTATTCTACTGAGCCATCTCCCCAGACCTCATTTGACGTTTCTCATTACAGTTTTTCTTTGCATAACTGGCTTTGCAGTAATGAGCATTTCTTGTATTAATTAAATTAAATTAAATATGAGTGATGCTCATATAATTTTTAATTCGCCAAGTTCACAGCCAAGAGTGACTTTAGCATAATACATGGTAAAGTGACTTTATATGGCATTGGTGCAAAGCGCTATGCTGATTCATTGGAAGTCACAGTGACAGAAACTGAGGTACCAGCCTGATGGCAATGAGACCATGCTTTAGCGTTAAGTGGCTCTGGACCTATTCAGTTGAGAAAAGGGAAACTTCTTTTTTTGAACTGGAAATCAAACTCAGGATCTCCCTCTTGCCAGGTAGGTTCCATACCATTGAGATATGTCCACAGCCAAGAAGCAGACTTAGTAATGCACTTAATCTGAAGCAAGAGTGTGAAGTATCTGTAATTTTGGTATTGATAATGTAATTGTTAAGATCTAATAGGTTTTCTAAAATATACCTACTGCCCCAGTATTAACAAAAATGAGCCACAAGTTTTAAAGGCATTCTTGGGCTAGAGAGATAGCTCAGAGGACAAAGTATTATCTTTGGTAAGTGCAGGAACCAGAGTCTAATCCTTGGGACCATATGCCATGCTGGACTTGCTCCCCACCCCCGGGGGGTGTGGAACCAGGACAGAGACCTGACATGGTGGCATAGGCCTGTAATCCCAGTGCTGGGGAGGCTGAAAATGGGAGGATCACAAGTCCAATCTGCGTAGTAAAACCCTGTACCAAATACACAAATGAAAATACAATAATAAATAAAGGTAATCTTAGTCTTTTTTTTTTAAAAAAAAAAAAGGTGGTAGAAATTTTTCTCATCCCTAGAGGAAAATATAAATTATTTGATTTATAAGAATAGAGTATATGAAGTTGGGCATGGTGGTCCATGCTTGTAACCCCAGGACTAAGAGGCTGAGGGAGGAGGATCACTGCAAGTTTAAGTCTAGCATAGGCTACAGAGAGAGTTCAAGATCATCTTGAACAACACAGCAAGGCTCTAGGTTAATCACAAAAATAATAGGTTATATGAAATTGGGAGAAAGCTCAGCATGTAGGAAACTACTATAGTCACGTGTCATGAAAATGCAGTTTTATTATCTCTCTGAGATGTCATGATGTTTGTGTACCTTTGACGTCATTTTGTTCTACTTGTAATGAATATGTGCCCATCTATTTAGTTTTGTATTTTTAACTGCTTATACTTTTCACGGAGTGTCTTCTCTGTAAATCACATAAAATCCAAGCAACCCAAAAGCTGAAATCACTCTGTGTATGTTCATGCATCAAAAACTTCCCATTTGAAAGCACCCCAAATATTTATGAACAGTGGAGCACAATGCAGTCGTGATATCTTGAAAATGAAAACGTGAGTTCTTCAGGTTTCCATAGAGACACTCTTCCCATTGTCCTTACTTTCTTCCTTGGACAGCATGGAACAATATTGCTGTTGTTCTCATGCAGCTGGACCCAGGTGGATCCCACCTCTAGCTTCTTATGGCCCTACTTTCTGGAAGGCTTGTGCCAATGACAAGTTCAAGGGACTAGGAGAAAACAAAAGGAACATGACACCAGGGCTTCTTGGATTGGGTCCTTCTGCTTGTTTCCTTGGCCTTACTGCTTCTCTCGAACTAAGGCCATTTTCGCTTATTTCCTTGAGGAAGCCTGATTTCAAGCAGTTCTCTCCCTCTGTCTCTGTAATCTCCAATCTAATCTTCCTGGCAACAGGTGGCTATTTAAGTTAAGGACAAGAAAGTGATGATCATACAGGTAAGGATGATCATGTCTCTTGAGAGTGAGGGTGATCACCCATAGGAATGCACCAGATGACCTTCAGTGTGTTAGAATACTCTCTTGTGTCTTGTTGCATGTGGGTCATGGTAGCAATCATTGTGACAGCATGGAAATGTTTCTTTCAAGGTTTATGCAGTTTTTGAGTTTTGCTTGCATGTTTTACATTACCACAAACTATCACTGAAATAAGGCACTGATAAGGAAAGGGAAAGCAGCTGATGTGTGGTTAAGAGAAGAGCGCTCTGGAGGCTTAACTGTGGCCACATAAGTCTAGCACATCACTTCCTTGGGCCAGTGGTTACAGCCCCTGAAGCCTAGAGAATGTAATAAATCTCAATCCCACATTATTATTATTTATTTTAATGCATTTAGTACAGAGTCTACAGGGTCTCACTACACAGATCAGACTCACAGTGATCCTCCTGTTTTCTGCCTCCCCAGTGCTGGAACTACAGGAATGCACTGCCACACCCAGTCTCAAACTCCATCTGAGCATGCCCTGGGGGTGCTGGGAAAGCACAGAAATCAGGGGATCTAATCCTAGTCCCTGGGTCTGTCTGCCTAAGCACTCGCTTTAGTCAGATGAGTTACCTGGCCAGCCCATTTTTAAAAGTTCCCTTAACAATTTATCTTCATTTGCATTATGCTCTTGATGTTGTTATTATAAATTTTGTATCAGTATAATTTTTGATACACAATAACCACATGATTCATCTCTGAATACTGTTTTGTTTCTTCCCATGATCTCTCACTTTCTACTCAGCTGGTAATCCACTTCTTGCATTACCCTTGTGAATGCAATCAGCTTTTTTGTGTTTGTGCTTTATGCTCACTGACTGCTTTCTGGACCGAATCCTTCAACTTTCTTTTACTCCTTTTCTGAGCATCTTATGGATCACTTTGTTTCTGGGTAGATTTTTCAAACATTCTAACCATTTGGTGTGTGAATTTCTCCATTTCAGTGTCAGTGAGAGCAAGAGAGATGAGAAATTTTGGATTTTCCTGGTTTCTTTTTTTTTTTAATTAGTTTTATTGAGAGACGATAGCAATAAAACACTTTTAAAACAGATTAGTAGGACAGTTTCAATAATTAATACATTGCATATTGTTGTCTTTATAATGGTTATTCATAGTACAAGATGCAGACATGATATCCTATCCAAACACTATTAATAAACATCATTTTCTCATTGAGTTAAGAGAAAGTAGCTTGCATCTATCTTAACTATTTTGTATATACAGATACAAAATAGTTCTTCATTTATATCCCCTTCTTTTGTTTAGTTTTGTCAGAGATGAGTATTCCATTGCCATGTAAATATTGTAGGTGTATGAATTTAGCATAATAAACCTGTACTGCAACATCCTATACCTCAGTGATGTCCTAAATTTACTGATGAAGGAGATTATGGTGCCACAGAGCAACATGATAGATGATGTGGAGTTTGCCTAAGGAGAGTCACATGGAGAGAAAACATTCTCTCAGGCTTTCACAAGAAAGCATATTGGTCAAGCAATGGCTGTGACTCATCCATGTGGCTGACACTGAAAAAGGATCTACAAAGTGCAGTACAGGGTTTCAAGGTAAATCCTGAGGGAATGTGACTGACCTTGTAAGATACAAAAGGTATGTTTCTTGCTCTGTTTTCTTATATTGCTGTTGTTTTCAAGCTGAGGTTGGTAGTAGGAAACCTCTGCTACTGCAGTGATATCTCCCTGGTTAGTATTTTTCCCCAGGATGTGACTTTGACTTTGGCTGGTGCTTGTGTCAGTGCACCCCTCCAACTCATGCAATGTCACAGGAGTAGTTTTAGTCATTGCATTGCAAGGAGTGGAGCACAGCCTCATACATTAGTATCTGCAATGCTGGCATGCATCTTCTAAGATTACATCTTGTACCAATGCCTCTGGTAATCTAGGATGGGACTCTCCTAATTTTCTTTTCACTGTATTCTATAGCCATATATACTTATTTTTATAACAATACAGAAATCATATGTTTTCTATAAAGGACATGTGTGAGTAGTTTATGATGTGTTATCATCTCCAGGTATAACTACAGTACACCACTTCTAATAAAGTATAGGTTAAGGGCAGAAAGTTGATCCATAAAGTTTGACCAGCAAATATGAAAACATTGGAACAACCTCGCTGGGGAATAAAAACAAAATATGTAATGAAGGAATTAGAGGGAATTGCAATGGAAAAATTAGTTATACTTGTCCTAATGGAAGACTTCCACACTTTAGATTGCTCTTCCCTGTGACAATGATAAAAGTTGTCTGCTGCTTCAGTTGGGCTTAGTGTAAGTGTTCAAGTTCTGGCCAGATGTCCTAGTGTGTTACCGTAATCCCAGAACTCTGACCAGCAGAATCAAACATTCACATTCAAAACACCAATCTGGAAACGTAGCAATTTGATGAGACCCTATCTCAAAATAACATAAAATAATAAATAAATAATACTAAAGAGGGCTGGCATTTAGCTCAATTAAAAGGCTTTAGTTTTAATCTTCAGTACTGAAAATCAAATATTAAAAGAGACAGTTCTCAGGAGGCTGAGGCAGGAGGATTGTTGTGAGTTCGAGACCAGCCTGAGCTACAAAGTGAGCTTAAGGCCAGACTGAACTGCATAGTGAGACCCTGTCTCAAAAAGACAAAAAAAAAAAAAAAAAAAAAGAGACAGTTCTATGAGAAAATAAGTCATTGTACCAGGTCCAGTACATAAGCTCATCGTGCACTTTGTTACCCTCTGGTTTCCATGTTCATAAATGATGTGGTACAGGCAACTCCTGAAGTTCATAGAAAGCATTTATTACAGGAAGAGAACATGAAACCCTCTCTAGGTGTAACTGAGGGCCAGTACGACAAGAGTGGCAACTCAGTGGGACTCTGTCTTAGTTACTTTTTTCATTGTGGGGACAAAATACCCAGCACCCACAAGTGAAAAGAGAAAAGGATTATTCTGGCTCTCAACTGGTAGAGGTTTCAGTTCATAGTTGGCTGTCTCCAAGACGCAGTGGCTGAAAGACACATGTGGGAGAGAAGCAACAGTTCAAGGCATAGCAGATAGGAGGCAGCAAGCAGCAGGCTCACCTTCCTTCTTCTACAGGTGCATTCCAGCTAAGCTACAAACGTGCTGATTGGTGCCACCCTCAGCCAGGTTGAGGCTTCCCATTAGCCATACCCAGAACAAAGCTGAACCACTCAATGGAGTAATCCAGTTATTATGTCCTTATTCCATATTTACATATCCTTAGTGGACATTCCCACACACTCAATGCAGCCACCTGTGAAAACCCTCACCTACAAATATATAAGACTTTGGAGGAATGTTGAGATGGAGCCATGGAAGTTCAGGTCTCATTGTTGCAAACAAAATCAGTGATCCTTAAGACAGGGTAAAACTTCACTAGCAACAGGTTAGCCAGTGCGAAAATGAAGAATTTCATCCTTGTAAAAGATCATTTTGCTTAGGAGTTATAGGCACAAACACAGTTTTCATAGGAATGTATCAAATGAGTGAACATCTTGGTAGGTACAAATATTTGTATGGTCTTTTGCTAAGCATCATCTTGCTGTTATCTGCACAGAAATCCACAGATCATCAAAAATCCTAGATTCAGAAAACCTAAGGGAAAGTTACTGATTAGGAAGTTTTATGACTATGCCTTTCCAGTTCCCTTCCCAAGAGGTAGGTGATTCTGCAGTTGATCTTAGGGAGTCAGAAAGTATCTTTCCTCCAGGACAGGGAGAGATTACACCCATGAAAATAGGTTTTAAACAACTAGCTTCAGCAGGAGATCATTATAGAAAAACACACCAACCCACCCAGTGTCTTTCCTCTTTGGCAACAGCGTTGAGTCTTGATGGTCTTGTGCCACCTGGAAAGTGCCAAGAGGAAAGAGGCAGGAAATGTCAAGTGCTGAACATCCATAATGTTATCCATAATAACCGGTGACAGAGGAGATGAAAACTGAAGTTCAAGATCCTGGAAGATCGAGAATGGCAGAAAAAACGAGTGAAGGTTATGGTTTACACAAGACAGCATACGAAAAATAATTGGAATTATTAGGGTAAGCTTTTAAAACACTAAACTACCACATTATGAATTATGTTCCCTGGAATTCATATGTTGAAGTTCTAGTCCCAGTAAATATCTAAAATATTATCTTACTCAAGCAGAAAGGTATTTCAGAAATAATAAGTTAAAATGAGGTCATTGGATTGGGATTGAGCCCAGTATAACTGGTATCATAATAAAAAGTACAGAAACCGACATAGAGTCATGTATGGGAAGCACACTATGCAAATATGAAGACAAATATGACAGGCATATCCTTCTTTAAACAGTAGAGTGAACCAATGTTTCCAGTACTTTTAGTTCAGCTTTCTGACATCTGGAAATGTGAGAGAATATAATTTTTGTTGTTTCCAATACTGGTGGGACTTTGCTTTAGCAACCCTGGCACATCAAGCTCAGTGCAGATCCAACTCGGGTCTAATTGCAAAAGCTGAATTGACTTTATGCTATTATCCACATCAGAAAATAAATTAGTCTCTAAAAATGGCAACATTTTTCAGAAAATCTGTTGCTTTTTCCACCTAATATCAAGATTTTAATGAAAATTATACAAAATTGTTCCAAGTTCACTAATAATTTAAATTTAAAAACACATTAAGTGTATTTTAAGGATGCTATTTGCCTATACTGCTTTTAGAATAACTATGATTCATATGTCCAAGAAAACAGAGTGGGCCAGTTCATCAAAAAATTAGAAAAAGTGACAAATCAGTCCAATATAAATGATACCATTAGAAGTATTACAGCCTAACCTAAGTAAGAGTAATATAAAATTTTAAGAGACAATAGGCTCAAACTGAAGATATGTTGATGAACTGAAAGTCTGGTTAAAGAAAATATACACAATTTAGGGCAGAATACAAGGAAAAGAATAACAGCGAACAATGTGCTATAACTGTCTACATGGAATAGGAGCCATGAAGGGCAGACAAAAGGAATCACTAGATGAATAACAACTGAGTGTTTTCCTACCGCTGCTTCAAGCCAAGTTCATCCTTAAAAGGGATGAACTGAGCAAGAACAACACACAAAAAGTACCCATGAGTGGATAGTAGTAAACTTAGTAAGCAAATCAAAGACAAAACTTTAAAATATGAGTTGAACATAGAGTCATTTTTAAAAATAGAGAAACATGTCTGGAAGGTAAATTCCAAACATGAAAGAAAGTGGTCTGCAAAAGAGCAGTGAGCTGGGGTCTTTGACACGTGACACACTTTTGAGTGTCTTCATGTGTGAGCTTTGAATATATCTACGAGAAATCATCATAAATTCAATCATTTCCACACAGCAAATAATATGACCACAGAAAGTGTCACCAGCAGAAGAACACTGAAAGAAAGAGAAGGTTGTCTGGGATCTGTACAAAAAGAGCCCAAGACACACATAAACAGTAATGAATAAACAAAAAGGATACAATGAGGATCAAAACATGTTTAAATGCAAGAAAACAAAAGAAAGCAAAAATCTACCTTATGTTATTATATTAGAACACCCATTATTATCAATAGATGTGTGAAGCATGTAGTGGTATTTTGAATATTTGGAGAAGGAATAATGACCAAATATATTTTTACCATTTATTTATTTATTGTAGTTTTTCAACCAATCCTTGCTGTTACAGTTTTATAGCAATTTCTGTCAAAGGAAAGCACTGCCCTGGTTGACTGTAGTTATCTGATCTGCCACTATGCAACTTCTAGATGTTGTCCAAAGTAGAAAACATCATAAGGAGGAACTATTTTGAAGGATTTCAGGACATTGAGGTAACACAGTGTAACTGAATATATTTAGGACAAACTCAGATATTCCAGAAATTATAAGTTAAGATTTTTGAAGGGGATGGGAGTATTTTAAAGGGATTTAATGTCAATGTGTCATTCAATGTAACAGTTATTTAAAAATGTAAACATATACAGTATTTTTTATTATACTGTATACACTCCAGAGGTGGGGTAAGTAGAAATGATTTTTACTGTATAAACACTAATGATAATGTCTTCTGGAAATATCCATGAGCACACACACACACACACACACACACACACACACACACATGCAGGTACACACAGTTTAAAAGAGAAAGAAACAGAGATGATGCAAGACAACTTTTGGTAAACATACACAGATGGTCAGTGCCAATAAAATTCAATTTTTATGTTGAGGATGTTTAGAAACATAATTCCCATCTCTGTATCCTCATTGCATTTTGAAATAAAGAGACTGAGAAATTCTTTAATAATCATTTAAATTGATCTTGCCTAGAGCCAACAATGTTATGTAGCATGCACAGCTCCGTGATCACTTTCCTGGGCAGCAGATTTCCAGCATTGTAAATGTTTGGAAAGATTCTATTGAAGAAGAGGAAGATGAAAACAAAACATAAATAAATCTTGACTATCTGTGAACAGACACAAACACTCAACAATGAAGTCGACTAAATTACCTTGGTTCCAATTTAAAACGAATGTCTAGATTATTTTTAAGTATTGTTAATGGTTCCACTATAGTGCAGCATGGAAAAGAGATACCAAGCTGAAGATAGGACTTGGGCTTATGGTTTTCTACATACAGAATTTTCTTTCTTTTCTAGTATTATTAATTAAATTCTATACCTTGCTGATATGGTTCTTATTTGTTTTCAAATATATTATAATGTTAAATTTCAAATAAATTCCTGAAATGTGTGTGTGTGTGTGTGTATATATATATATATATATATATATATATATATATATATATATATATGTATATAGTCAAATTACACTATATATATAGTGTAATTACTCAAATTACACACATATATGTGTGTGTGTGTGTCTGTGTGTGTGCAGACCAATTCAACTCAATCTGGTTTTCAATTAAAGGAAAGAAGTAATGCTCAGTCTAAAGTAGGTTCTTTACATTATAATCATTCCAACAGGCTTCAACATAAGAAATTGTATATTTTGTAATCAGATTGATGTATGAGGTTTTAAACATATAAATATTTCTGAAATTTTTCAGGTTCTAAAGAAATTGAAGATATAGGATTACTTAAAATCAAGTAAAAGTATTCATCTCAATATATTACTGAGAAATAGCAATTATTAATAAAAACATGTTATGGGACTACTAACTGACTCTTCACTTCATACTAAAGACTGAATTAAAAAAAGTGTTTTACAATTTTAGCTTATAACCAGAAAACTTATTCAATGAATTCCAGAAAAAATGATTATGTATAGAATTATACTTGAATAAGGTGATAAAAGAGTGCTTTCATAATTTTATATTCAGTAATACACATGTCCATGAATGCTTGTGTGTGTGTGTGCAACACGTTTTTCAGTAAAATGAAGACAATTTGCTATTTTTCATAATTAATTAATTTTAATTATTTATTTATTTATTTATTTATTTGCTTATTTGGTACAGGTTCTCACTACCAAGCTCAGACTCAAAGTGATCTTCCTGTCTCAGCCTCTCCAGCACTGGAATTAGAGGTGTGTGCCAACACACCCAGTTTCAGTAGCCAGCAGGCCATGGGCTGGCATAACATGCAGTATGGGGGATTGAACCTAGACCCTTGCACTTTCCAGGCAGGAGCTTAGGCTACCAAGCTATCCCCTGAGATTGCTTATGGGGCTACCAATCCCCAGCCCCTGAGATTGCTTATGATAAAAGAGAGAAACAAACAAACTAGGATTGGAGGTACCATGTTTATAGCAGCACAATTTGTCACAGCTAAATCTTGGAAACAACCATGATGCCCACCAATTGAGGAATAGATAAAATAAGATTTGGTGCTTTTATATGATTGAGTATTATCATACAGTCACAAAAAAAGCCAAACTTCAGGCTTTTATAGTTAAATGGATGCACCTGGAGATCATACTCATAAGTGAAATAAGCCAGACCTGCCTGTGTAAACATCATATTTCTCCTTAGTATAGAAGCATGAAAAAGTATGCAGAAAGTACAATAGATACTGTGAAAGGCAAAGAAACTGTTTAAAGGATGGAGTAACTGGGGTGAGGAAAAGAGAAAGAGAAAGACAGAAGGTAGGGAAGTAAAAATATATGCATACATGCAGAAGCCTGGGTAATTGTACTGCTGATTTCTGTTGGTCTATTTGAAGGAGCCATTAATGCTTTTTTTTCTCTTCTTTTTAATTTTTTGACCAGTATTGCATGTTTTTATTTAGTAATCTGAGCAACTATTTTGAAGGAATGCAATCTGGCAACCATTGTTGAATTCACATCACCTTGCTTATTGAAATTCTGTATCAGCTCTAATGGGTGGTGTTTTTCAACACATTGTTTGAATTAATCCATCTGTTAGCTTCAGAGCACCATACACAGACCGTGTCTTCTGGCTGTGATTCCCAGTCTCTTTCCACTCTTAGCTTTGCTTCCACTCTTCCTACCGACATTAAGATAAATAAGATCATGGTGAATTACGCATGGGACACCTAGGCTCACCTCTCAGTCGAAGTGAACAGTGAAGCGTTATGTACAACTCCTTGCTAGTCCTTATTCTTGTTATTACTTTCCTTGGCCTTCATATATTCCATGATGGGGAAAAACACCTTAAATAGGTTCTGCTATTTGTCCCTTGCACATGACTGATCATTTAAACATATGGTGCCAAAAGTATTACAAATAGCATAGTGTAGGTTGTTTATATTTGCACTTACTTGGCATAAAACCATGGTAACAAAATCTTAAGGGCAGGGCACACCTCTACCACAATCTCTACGTGTACGATTGTGCCAAGCTTTCTGTGTACACGTGAAAGCAAGCATACTGCAGTGTGTGCACACAAGTGCAGACTTTCGTCTCTGTTTGGTGTGAGACACAGGAGTTTCGTTTGAAATGTGGACAGGACTGTATTTTGTAATATATAAATTTTTTTCTTCACATAGGTGATTTATTTTAACCATTCATTCAAACACTAATTTATTAAACATGTTTACTATTTGGTTTGTCAGATATTATTTAATTTTCATCTTCTCCTGTGAAGAATGTGTAATCAAGGTACAGAGTTGGTGCAAACTAACAAATGTTTTGCCATCGGGTCCCATGATCCAAGATGGAATCAAATTTGTCCACCGTGTCATCTACAGCATGTTCTGACTCCAGAACTGATGTGGAACAGATGCAGTGCTGCACAGAGAAGCTGGACAGCCTCTGAGTGAAATTTTGCATGATGATACTGTAGAATATGTGGCAGATAACAGCAAAAAGCACTAGCATAATCACCAAGGCAATGATTAAAACTAATTTACATGATTTTACCAACTGAATTTGCAAGCTATTCTTGGTCTATCTGCTTAGCTTGAAATTATTTTATGGAGTATATATAGATATAGATATACATATATATATATGCATATATATATATATATATATATATATATATATATATATATATATACACATAGATAGATAGGTAGATATAGATATAGATATATATGTTTTTTTTAGTTTTAGGGAAGAGTCTATAGGGTATTCAGTTTCTCACTATTAGATTGGACTAGTAGTTATCCGCCTGTTTACAGTGCCTCAAGAGCTGGGATTACACTCATGCACCAGCACACCTAGTCTCAATTGCTGGCTTAGCATGCCTCTGTGGCAGGGCTGGCATGCAGGCCTGGGAATGAACCCCTGGCCGGCCCAAAATTCTAAACTATTTTTTTTGGCGGAACCGGAGATTGAAATCAGGCCCTTGCGCTTGCCAGGGAAGCGATTATTCCACTGAGCCATCTCCCCAGCCCCTCAAAATTCTAAACTTTTTGCCATAGGTTATTATTATTACTATTAATTATTATTATTACTATTAATATCCTTAGTATTATAATTCTTGACTTATGATTATAAATTTTCAACTCAAAACCATTCTATTTTTCAAATTTAAGATTGTATTTTGCCTCATAGAGGCCAATATTTTATTAAAAGTGTAAATCACCATGAGTAAATATGATATATATCAATGTATTCTGTGATGGTTTTGTAGAAAATACTAATGAGAAAGTATCACGCAATAACTTTTACAATTAATAACTATGAAAGGCCGGCCAAATAGCTCAGTGAATTAAAGCTCCTACAAGCAGGCGCCGGTGCTGGGGCTTCAATCCTTGGGCCTGCTGTGCTGGCTCCATCCTCAGGGGCACGCTGAGATGGCAACTGAGACTCGGCATGGTGGCGTGCACCTGTAATCTTGGCTCTTAAGAGGCTGTAAACAGGAGGATCACTATGAGTCCAATCTAGTTGTGCGGCCCTGAACACCTGTAGACCTTTCTCTAAAATAAAAAAAAAAAAAAGTGTACTTGATAAGGTTGCAAAATAAAATTAAATATAAACAATTATTTTTTTATATATTAAAACATCATAGTCCAAACAGATTAAAAGCAGATGACAGTAAGTGTAGGTAAAATGAGTCATTATTTGTACCCACTATCTAAAATCTTAAACTGGGAAAATAAAAGTTGTTATTAATAAATAGTGAGATATACAATGGTGAAATGCAAGTGATGGGAAATGCTTAGATTACACATCTATTATCTTTAAACTCAAAGTTTCAACCAAGATACTCATAAATCAAGCAATGATTTTATTGTGAAGAAATTGACAACGTAAATCATAGCTTGGGAAAAGAGATAAAGACACAAGTTTGCAGAAAAGGTACAACTCGAGGTACTCAGAGTGTGTGATTCCAAAGCTGTGCAAAAGATAAAATAGCCAAGACACTGTGGCCCTGGTAAAATCATTCAAAGATAAGTTAAAAGGTGAGCAAGGAGTTCAAAGGACAGGCTCACAGACACACGTTTCCTTGAATTTTGGCAGGTTTTCCAGGAAAGCAAATGGGGAGTGGTTGTCCTCTCAATCAACTGTAGAAGTACAGGACCTTATTATTCAGCAAGTAACCTTCTGCCTCGGCACTACACTTTATACTCACAGTCACAACCAAATGTGCTGTTGATGTGAAAACTTAAAGAGCTTCAGTTCACACGGGAGAAGATGCAGGGTTCAGTCTTCGTGATTCAGGATTAAGGGGATATTTGTGGTAACAACTAAAAGCTTGTTTTCTTATCATTTATATTTTTCATTTCTATGATGAAATGATCCAATGGCAGAAATTTGCCTGCATCAAAATGAAAAGTGTGCTTAACTTTAAAAGAATGTAGAGTAGTCCTCACAATGATTTCATAATTATGTACACTAATTGGAAGCCACTCAGCACCCTCCACTTGGTGAGTCAGGCACGGTGCCATGGAGGGACAATAGTGCATCGCTCGGTGATCAACTGAAATTAATTATAGATTCTGGGAACAAAACAATTGAATTTTAATTCCACTCACAAAGTATTAACTTTTCTTGTGAGTTGAATGGAGCCAGATGCCAAAATCCCCATAGAGGATGATTCCATTCTTAGTCTACTATGGAGGAAAAATAAGCCATCAAGAGAGCGAAGAGGCCAGTGTTCTGCACAGGACATGTGGGTCAGGAAAGGGCTGCACAGATGAGCCGCTGACTTTTCCTTTGCTTGGTGGATTCTGCATTGTGTTTGAGAAGGCAGGCGACTGACCCCAAGTGTGTGCTAACTTATACAAGTCTGCATCTCAATGTAAAGTGTTTAGCAATTGTATGATTTCATAAAATAGTCCTTTGACTGAACATTGCAAGATAAAAATGAAAGGCATTATTTTCTGTCTGTCTATCTATCTATCTATCTATCTATCTATCTATCTATCTATCTATCAATCATCTATCTATCTAGCTAGCTAGTTATCTATACAGTCTCTATTTAATTAGTTTTTCACTAGGCTATGGCTTAGTAAATTCAAAACTACTTTATCTCTATACTAAAGCTGAACGAATAAATAAATAAGTAGATTAAAAGAAGCAACTTCTTTAACAGATTAAAAAAAATTGCAAATAAAAGTGCAAACATATTAAATCATAAGTGTCCCTTTTGGTAAAGATACGGACATGAGCACACACATATATCTCTACATAAACTAATATCCTTGTATTTATTTTGCCAGCTCTGTTCTCTGAGTGAGTTTAAAATCAATATCATTTAAGAGCAATTTGTGTTCCTAGCATTTAGGGCTTAGTTTCTAAAGAGAAAACATCATCAAAAATTATTTTAACTTGCTGACAAAGTTTAATAACCAGTGATCAGGGAAGAAAGAATCTAAGAAAACCCAAGAAATCATGGTTCTATAAAAGTAGAAAATGTTCTCTAAATGAAAGAGTCATTTTTGGAAAAAAAAAAAAAAAAACAAAGTTAAAACTGAAAAAGGCTTAAATCTTAAATTATTCCCAGCGACTATAACTGGGAAATTTCAACAAAAATAGATGTCATAAATATATGTTTGCAAAAATGAGGTGGCAGACAGAGTCAGATCTTTTCAATGAAGTTTAATTAATAAATACAGAAGTAATGAAGGAAAATAGAAAAGCACCATACAATATCATGGAAATAAATTCTCCAAATAAGGTTTTAGAATGAATGCTGAAGTTGGCGTGAGAAGGAGCAGGACATCCCATATACATGAAGTGTGCTGTATAATATTTACTCATTGTCAAAAAGGAAAACAACAGCCTCCTCCAAGTAGAGAACCTGGGACAAAATCATGAATTGGTGGAACTTAATGTCATTAGAAGCAAGAATTTCCAACGCCGTGCACGAGGTCAGATTGGGGACTGTGCCCTGGGGACTGTGGCATTCTTGCCAATATTGTGCAACTTTAGTAGACTTATGTGAAGCAAATGAAAAGGTGGATTGTTCTGCAAAATTGGTAATGAATAGTTTTCAAAAGTCACAAGTTAGGAGAGGTTTGTATGAAAGTCAATGGAAAACTAAGAAATCAGCAAACGTTATGGGAAATCCAAGATAAATAAGTGATACTAAGAAATTCTAACAACTAAATGGAATGTGGAATCTTGCATTGTATCTTAGAGGAAAAAAAGAAAAGCATTTGTAGAAAACCTAACTAACCCCAGTGTGTCCTGGAGCCAAGTCCCTGAGACACACAGAGACTGTAACTGAGACTAGGAGTGGTGGCACATGCCTATAATCCCAGAGCTTGGGAGGTTGAAAGCAGGAGGATCCATATGATCTGAATTGTGTAGTGAGATCCTGTACACCCTGTACTAAGTACATAACAAAGAAAGCCTAGTGAAATTCATTAATTTTTAGCCCCATTAATTTTACTGTAGCAGCATTAATGTCTTGGTTTTGATGCCAAACTACGGATGTGGAGGATATTAACTCTAACATAAAATAAATGATGCATGAAAGAGAACATGAAAACACTTTGAAACTTTTCTGTAAGTCTGAATCTTTTGTCAGTTTAATTATACTCTTACTAATTTCTGGGTGTCTAGCAGTGGATGAGCCATGTACTCCTTTTCAGCATGTGTATTCATTTATAGTACGGTGCTATCACCTATGATGAGTGAACCGACTTCCAGTTTTAATATTCCGTGAGCGAGATGTGATGATAATGATAAATGGCAAACTCTGTTAACTGGGACAGAAGTAATGAATGGCTGCACCAAGAAACTGATTGATTGACTAACAGATTGCCTGTTCATCAAGGATAGGGCTCAGTCTTCAGATCAGCATTTTCACTCCTTTTCATAGATGACTGTTCTAGTCTACTAAGAAAATAAGGGACATTGAAAAGTTTGCACATATTCTAAAATGGTATTAACTTCATATCTTCTTGGTACTGCTTGCATTTCATTTCTAAGACAATAATTTGTCTTGTTTCTAATTGCAGTTTGATTCTTTAGTGATCTCTTAGACACCACATACTTTCATATAGTTTAACCAAGGATGGACTTCTAACTTTTATATTTGATAGCATTATAACAAGACAAATATCAAAACAATTTATATTTACATACACACTGTTGGATGTTTACATGAGCAACATGGTTTACAAATACAAGTATTTAAAGGGAAAAAAATAAATTATGTGTAAATCTACTAATAGAAGTGATTCATTTGTGACATCATGGTTTGTTTTGGTTCGTGGTACAGGAAGTAATCCCTGAGCTTCACATAGTATTCAATGACAAAACTGAATCCCTGGCCTTGATTATTTTTGTCATATTACAAGGACTACTTTATTCACTGGATTCTGTGATGTCTCATCATAAAGCACCTCCTTGTAGCTCCACTACCACTTCTTCCATCATTTTCTCTCCTCTTCGCAGGCACATACAAGTACATTTTATGTGTCCCACTTCACCCAGGTGTGATTGAGATTTCTATAATCTATGACCAAGGAGTGCATGGATGGCAACCTATGTGGCTGAAATGCATTTTTTTCAGTCTTTGATATTACTACAGGTGTACACCTGTAGGCTACACATGAAGAGAAGCTGGCGTGGAAAGATCACAAATTTCAGCCCCTCCTGGACAATTGAGGAAGAGCTTATCTTAAGATAAATAGAATGCTTTGGAAGGGCTGAGAAGCTGGATATGGATAAGTGGTAGAATGCTCCTGAGTTCAATCTTCACTACACACACACACACACACACACACACACACACACACACAAAACTGTTGGCACATAATTAATTTTTGGATTTGTGCTAATGAAGATGTAGATAGTACAGGGTGAGCATTTTGAAAAAGCATTATAAAACAGACAAAATATGAAAAGTGACCACATCTAATCAAACCAGGAAGTGCACAGGGCTCTAGGGCTCCAGGGAAGAGTATATATGAACACAGGTTTCAGGAAGTAGACTTGGAGTTTAAGACTTCAACAACTGCAATGATTTTGTCTTAAACTGAACACAGTTTTCACAGAAGAAAGCCTGTAGAACTGGCATCAGTGGAAATCATGGCTGATAAACACTGTGCGTCATTGGGGGATCCCAAACACAGCCACGAAAGGAGGGCT
This sequence comes from Ctenomys sociabilis, assembly GCA_004027165.1. Taxonomy (NCBI): domain Eukaryota; kingdom Metazoa; phylum Chordata; class Mammalia; order Rodentia; family Ctenomyidae; genus Ctenomys; species Ctenomys sociabilis. The sequence goes on along the minus strand of PVKA01001810.1, from coordinate 110,853 downwards.
CTGGAAGAAAGTAGGAAATTCCTGAAAGGGGAAGGGCTGAAATGGTGAGTCCAAATATTTCCCCAAATCTCTTTCTGACTATTGAAACACACAGAGAAATATAGACTCCAGACAGCTCAGCTAGAGACAAAAGATCCAAATTAAAATGGCTTGTACCTAAGAAACAAGTTCATGTTTCAGAACTAGCAAGACAATTACCTGAATAAATGGTACAAAAATTACTCATCAGTTACAACAGCAGAGTTACAAATCTCTGTAAATTAGCATGCATATGGTCTAGGGGTTAGATAATTTCAATATAATAATAACTAATAAAAATGCTAAATAAATAAAGAAAAATTTAATCTATTGTGTCATAAACTATCTAATGAATCTCAGATGGTTTTAAAGAAGCTAATTTAACTAGACTCAGTATAATTAAACAGGTAGGGAGGTGTAGCTGTGTGGTGAAAGGCTTGAGTGACAAGAATGAGGCTCAGGGATGGTGGGATCACATTGGTTGTTGGATTCAAGATGATTTGTGCTATGGTTTGGTCAAAAGACTATCTGAATTTTGCTCATGTCCAGAGACTTTGCCTAAGACTAAGTTTAAGCATGGAAGACTGATAAATCTTTCAAAAGATATTTCAAAGCAGCCAAATATTGGGGCGGTAGCATGACTGTTATTGGGGGCTTTTAGCCAGATTTATGGTGAGATGAAGAACAAGGAGCCCAGCAGGATGGTTCAAAATGTTGTGAGTTTGGCCAGAAAGGAAGCACCAAGAAAGCTCTGGACTGCAAAAATGGAGCTGAGAGGATCTCCATTATGGAGAGGGAACAAGAGAATGGAAAGGATGGCCTGAGAGCATCACAGGAGGTGGCAGGTCTCCACCCTTTGCAGCCTCAGAACTGGAAAGGTCACGGGCTTTGCCATGAGGGGAAAGCCACAGAGCCCCATGTTCCAGAATGGTGCCAGAATGGAGAATTTGTCTCTGGGAATCAGGGACACCCAGGCACTCAACCGTTGCAGCCAAGAGAAAGGAAAACCTTTCTACTGCTCCTGCTGGCAGCAGACCTTGACATTATCCATGTGGTGATGGTTTTAGGCGCATGCAGAATGCAGGAGTTATTAGGTTAAAAAGACTTCCATCTCAATTTCAGAAGGCCTGGGAGGCTAGGCAGTGTGCCCCTGAGAGGGCTGTGTGTGTAGCTGTGTGAGAGAAGCCTATTCAGTGGAAACCCCAAAGTTTGGAAAAGCCAGAAACATGGATCATCTAAGGGAAACTGTAAAGAAAGAGCAAAGAAGGCCAGAGAAAGAAGCCATGGGAGTTACAACAACCAGAAGTGCCACAGGGGCAGAGCCATATAGGGCCTTTGGAGCTCACAACTCAGTGCAGACTGCTTTGCATGTTCCTGTTGGAACTATGGTATTTAATGTTTACCCTGCTAGATTTTGGACTTGTGTTGGTCCTAGTGTTTGTATTCCCTGTTTTTTGCAACTTTTGAGTTGGTAATATTTATCTTGTGCCTTTGATTGTTGGATATATTTAACGTTTCTTTTGTACAGGAGCTCACAGCTAAGAGTTTGCCTTGGATCTTGGAGGAGACTTGGGACTTGGACTTTTCAGCAGTGCTGAAACTGCTGAGTCTTCCAACAACTGTTAGAGATAGGCTAAAATGTCTTTTGCACAAAAGGATGTGCATGAGACTTTGGGGGTCCAGGGGTGGAATATTATGATTTGTGTCTAGTTGTCTCCCCAAAGCCTCATATAGTCACAGGGTGGGGACTTCTAGTTTGTGATGGACTCATAATCCACTGGGATTATGTGTGATCCAAGGCTGGGATTATGGGTCTTAGTACTGCTGGGATTATGAGTGTGGGTACTATATCCCACACTGAGGTGGAAAGCCTGAATGTAATATAGGAGAGAGACAGACCTTCTGTTACGATTGTTCTTTATCATTGTTGCTGTTTGGCTACCATGAACCTCTGCTCTCTGCCATGTGCCACTCTGCCTTGGAGCCAGTTGAATATGGACTGAAACCTCCAGTAGCAGTGAGATAAAGAAACCTTTCCTTCCTTCATTTTGGGTGTTGGCTATTTGTCCCAGCAACAAGAGAAGAGTAACTAAGACACAGATATTTGTTCAAAAGTCAATATTTAAAGAGACATGGACATTCCGATGTGTATTGAATCACTAAAGAGATTGGCTGTGATTTTAAATAACCTCAGCAGTCAACAGTTAACAAAGAAATAAAGAAAATCTGCTATCATGTTATTTGTTAAGGAAATGCTGTTTAGTCATTAGAAAGGAATTAAGTTAAGAAATGTTTTATGATCCATGTGATGGCAATCTACAAAGAAAGAGGAATAAAGATGGGGAAAAAGTTATTTTAACCATGTTGGTCAAAAGGATAAAATGTTACCTTTGAGGCAACATGTATAGAAATAGAGATAATCATATTAAATATAGTAAGCCAAGCGCAGAAAGATGAACTGTGCATGAACTCATTCACATTCATAGATTGAACCAGAAAATATAAATCCTGTGGAGGTTGGAGCAGAATGGGGAATTCTAAAAGTTGAGAATAGTAGGGACATAGCAGGAGTTAGGAAAGGCCAGCCAGTGGGTGTTTGCTTTTAATTTTTTTAAATGTAGTGTAGTACAAGGTCTACAGGGTCTCACTATACAGATCAGACTCTTAGTGATCCTCCAGTTTTCAGCCTTGAAAGCGCTGGGATTACAAGTGTGTGCCACCATGCCCAGTCTTAGTGGATGTTTAAATTGCATGTAGATATGAGCAAGAATGTCTGCTATGCTACAGCAGGGCTGTAGCTAAGGGCACCATCCACAACAGCTCAGCTGCACAAACATATGCACTCTGGTCACCTATGTGTTTATGACAAACTAACTGATTATTTCTCCACATAAGTCAAATGCAATTAACTACGATTGTGCATATGTTTATATTTTACATGTGACTTTCAGTACAAATATATTTGCAATTGCATTATTTATTTCTAAGAGCTCTATAAGATTTTAGTTATTGTTTATCAGTCATTATGCATGGTTAAATCTGATATACATTTCTATATAATGAATAAGTTATTGAATACATAATATCAAACATTAAAACTCTGCACAGTAATACTAAAAGTAATATTAAAGAACCTTTACAATATTTAGACATATTCATGTATATAAAAAGAGAAAAACATTAATTATCCTAATAGATGATTGATTTAATTAAAAACCTCACCTGAGACTTGTCCTCCTTTTCACTATAAAATAAAAGTTCTTACCTTACTAAACTTTGTCTAACTTGAAGGTTTTCTAGGACAGTTAACATATTTAGTTAACTCAGTGTTTCTAGGCTTTCAGAAATGCGAAGGAAGCATGAGAATTTTTTAACATTTTCACCTTGGGTGAAGTAAATTCAGGCAACAACATATTTGTAAGTCTCCTGCTATGCTCAGGAGTATGCTGGTGATTTCTGTATTCTTTGAAAAATCTTTCCATAGATGATAAAATACAGCTCTATAGCCTAGAAAATTTTTCATCCTTTCTACTAGATTGCAACTAGATTTGGTATCACCTTTGTGATACTTAATTTTTAAAATAATTCCAAGTGACTAGCTATCAGTTGAACAGAAGCCCTCTAAAAGCCAGTCTAATGTACTGAAAATATGTGTGTCTACAATAGGTAATTTTTGGAAACTATGTCAATTTCATCAGGCTTTGAAAATTGAAGAACACAATTTCTCCCTTAAACTCATTTCTTATCAAAGAACTTTTGTTTGCGAAGACACCAGCAGAACTCTGTGTTCTTTTTGAACTTGTAGAAAATTAAGATGATGGATAATATCAGCTTTGAGCCTCAACTATTATTAGTCATTACAATGATACTTCTGTAAAAATGGGCTTAAGAAAACTAGATGAAGAGATTTTGTTAAAATCTAGTGAATGTTGTGTATGCTTAGTTCATAATTAACCAAAACAAAACTCACATTTCTGAACCAAATTAATTTACATTATATCCTAGTTATTTTTCTCTTGTTGCTGGGACAGAATACTGATACCTAAAATTAAGGGAGGAAAGGGTTATTTTCCTCATAGTAGAGGTTTCAGTCCATGCTAAGTTGGCTCCAAGGCAGAATGGAATATGGCAGGGGGTAGCTGTACAACAAAGTTCAAAGAGAAGCGCAGCTAGCAAACCTCAATCCTCCCCCTCTACTCTATGCAGGTTACCCACTCCAGGTTGGGTATCAAATTCACATTCATAGTCCCTGCATTGTGCCATGAATCAGTCACAAACTCTAGAAGCCATGCGAATGATTGCATAAAGCTTTGGGAGCACAGCTAGACAGAAACCATGACACAGTGTGTTAAAGTAAAACTGGCTGAGGTTGTACAAAAGCAATCTGTACTTCTAGTAGCAAAGTGCTAGCAGTACAACTCTCATCTATCAAATAGTCATTAAGGAGCATGTTAAGATCTACAAAGTGCACTCTTTGACGTGTGTCATATATACACTACAGTGACTTCAGGATAAATCTACTAGAGAAATGAGTCTAAGCATGTATGTAGCTGCCATTGGCATGAAAAATAAAACTGATAATAGCAAAATTTATAGTAATGATCAATGAATAAGATGCAAAAATACTTGCAAAATGCATTTCAAAAAATAATAAAATGTGGGTTTTCATATAGAAGGCAAAATTATAAAATACATTTGTTGAAATTAATCAAACTAATGGTTTCTTGTTAGGGCAACAGCTAGGAGCAACTATTTAAATAAGAGTATCATAGGCTCTGTTGTGGCTGGTTTCCTGATGTCCCACTAAATCCTCATGTGGGCATGGGAGTACTTTTCAGAGGTGGCTGAATCTAGAGTGTGTTATGCTGGGGTTAAGTGTGTGATGGTAGGAATAAATGTTTGATTTGGGGATTTAGCATGTGTGATTACTAAATTAGCCGATGGATCAGTTTGATTCATCTTGGATCTGCTTGCCGTCTGCTGCCTTCCTTCCACCTGGCTTTGTTATGGACTGTTTCTCCTTTACAGTGTACCCCCATGCCATGCTGTGCTGCCTTGGAGCCCACTGTGCTATGGACTGAAACCTACACAAACTGTGAGGCAAGACAAACCTTTCTTCCTTCAACTTTGGGTGTTGCATATTTTGCCAGACCAATAAGAAAAGTCACTATAACAAACTTATATTGATACAATCCTTCATGATTTATGTAATTCTAATGCCTTTAGAATTAATTTTCTAATCATTATGTGCATTTTAATATCATTAGAGAGCTTATTTTTCTATTCTGTTAGAAAGTTACTTTGTGGACATGATTAATGACTGTCGCGCGTAACCTCGGCCGGCAAGGAAGACGCGACAACCAGCTCTTCTTTCCACGGTTTATTCAGGACCCCTATACAATACTATTTCTCCTGCTAGCTAGCTTTCTTGCTTTCTCCTTTCTCCTTCTCCTCTCTTCCTCCCGACTCTCTCCAGGGGAAGCCCGCTCATGGCTTTTGAACCAGTGGGCGTCCAACCCCAGAGTGCCACGTGGGCACAGCCGATAGGTCCAGGTACACGGAAGCAACGCCCTAGTCCTTAGCCTTAGCCAAAACGAGAAGTTATTTGCTATGGAGAGCATCCACCCCCAGGTGAGGATGAAAGAGGAAGCCAGCGCCGTCTTTAAGGTGTGGCTGTGTCTTTAAGGTGTGGCTGTGTCTTTAAGGTGTGGCTGTGTCTT
>PVKA01001810.1:0-105015 GCA_004027165.1 Ctenomys sociabilis | reverse complement strand
AATGACAACATAAATATTCTGAACACAAGAAAAAGAATCATATAAACATTTCAAAATTGGAGAAATACTCATAAATGAATTAAACAGAGAATTGAAATGCTTTTCCACATTAATGTGATTTTTCCTGGGTAATTAAACCTGAAGAGATTGGAGCTAGCAGACAACAAGTCAATAAAAATTTTTCTTGGATATTTTCATCAAAATGTCTCTTGCAATAATCTACTTTTACTTATTTATTTTTTCAATAGTTGCTAAAACTTATGGCTTTGATTGACAGGGATAGACTGTTGGCACAGTAGTTTTACTTTCATTAAAATATTAATCATAAAGAAGCACAACTCAAATTTTGCATTTACTATTGTTATTATATAGTATTATCCTTCAGCATTTGGAGTGTAGCTGCTGGACATAACAATTTAAACTTTATCCTCCAGTTTTCATACATGGGTGAATTTCAATCATTAATGAATCTCATCTCATTCAGAAAACCCATGACTTTTAGAATTTGACTTTAAGAAAGAGTAAGAAGTAGAAAGCCAACTCATCTCTATCACAGGCGGATAATATTTTCTAAGGCACTGTGAAACATCTACATGTTGAAAAGAGGGAATTTGACTTCCAGAATCAATTCAAACTCAGGTAGATAAGACTGGGAACAGAAGAAAATCCAGAAATGTCACCCTTTGATGCCTCCACAAGCCCACTGATGACCTTATAGCCTAAGTAAGAACTTTGATATTGTCATATGCAATAAAATGAAGGGTTCCTTTACCTCTAACAATGCTCATTTGCATCTAAGCTCAATAAATGTAGAAGTAATATTTTTGAAATCTAACATCTAGTTAAAAATACCTTGTAAATTTTTTTCATGAAATGCAAAATATCAAAGGCTTAATGCAAATACAATATACCAAGGAAAGAAAAATAACCCTGCTATTTGCAGGTAGAGATTGTGTATGACAGTCCCAGTGGGTAATATTTCAGCAACTGCTTCCCACCTGTCATCTGTTTTGAACTTTTGTACAATCTGTTTTTAGACAGACTTCCATAATATGAGCTGAAACACAGAGACTGCATATCACTAATGAAGTCACATTACACGAATTTCAAGTTGTAAATACAAATTTAAAAAATTACTTAATAATTATATTTACAAATAGTATTCAAATGCTTGATATTTAGAAGAGCTATTTGGAAAGGTTGAATTCAAGTATTTTGGTAAAGTATTTCTTACCCCAGGTAAATGAAATAATAATCGATGATGACAATACCCAAAATATCAAGTGGTCATCCTGAGACACAGCAGACCAACTTGCCTGGCAACTCCCCAGTGTCCCTGCCCCCAAGCTAGCTAAGTGAGTGGGAATTTTTCTGACTCTCACTGCACCCCAGTGTGAGCCTGGATTGGTGTGTGGGAGAGTCTTTGACTTCCCCCTGCATGCTGTGCACCATCTGGAGCCCCCGCAACCAAGACCTCTGAGCGAGTGAGCGGTAGGCCTGAGACACCCCAGTCCAACTGGCCTGGCAACTCCCCGGAGCCCATGCCCCCAAGCCCGCTGAGCTACTGGGAAGTTTTATGAATCTCCCCCCACCGGGAGAGATTCATAGAAGCCAGGTTTGTTGAGTGTGTGGGAGAGCTTCCGTGCTCTCCAGTGCTCCCTGGAACAGGGAGACAACAGCAGGGAACCACAGACTCACAGTTGTACCAGAAGAGCTACAGTAAAAAGGAACTAAACACAACAGCTAGATACAGGCCAGGCATAAGTGGATAATATCAAACTTAATAGACTGGCACCCAAATCTCATAATGTGCTAAGGTTGTAACTGCACCAAGGCTCTCCAACAAAGGTCAGAGGTCAGTGCTACACAAAATGACAAAGACAAGGAGCAAAGGCAATCTCAGGCCCTGAGTCCACCAATAAATGCAGAAGACAGTATCTCAGCTGAAATGAATGAATTAACAGAGGCAGAAGCAAAGAAACAATAGCATAAAGGTATAGAGGAACTCAGACAAGAATTAACACATGAAATAGGAAAAGAAATTTTTGAACACATAACACCTGAAGTAATGAATCAAATCCAGAAATGTATGGGGGATATCCAGTGTCCACACAGAACAAGTGCAGAAAACACTATTCCAGGTGAAACATATGAATTGACAGTGTCAGAAGTAAAGAAATAACAGCAGAAAGGTAAAGAGGAACTCAAAGCAGAAATAATTTCTGAAATAAAAAAGAGAATTACTTGAACTCATAGCATCTGAAGTAGAGAATCAATTCCAGAAATATATAGAGGAAATCCAATTTGGAAAAATCTCTGCAGTAAAAGAATTAATAGTTACCTCTAAAGAAGACATTAATAAAAAAATAGAGAAGATCAGAAATATGACAGACTCCTGGAACAAGCAATACAGAAAAGAATAGATCTAGTCAAAGAGATATAGAAGAACTTAAAATCTCAATCATCAGTATACAAAACCATTTGAAAACAAAAACAGAGTTTCAGATCATGAAGACTCTGGCACAGACAGTCAAAAGGTGAGAAAAGATCTCTTATAAACAACAAGGATGCATGAAAAAATATTGCATCACCTGCAAGATGATGCCAAGATGAACAATGTGAGGTTAATTGGCATCAATGAGAATGAATCAATACAAATGATATAAAAAGAATGTAATAGCAGAAAACCTCCCAAATATGAGGAAACAATCTAACATTCAGGTAACCAAAGCATACAGAACAACAACCCAACTAAAAACACACCGAGACATATAATAGTCAAGATTCCAGAAATCCAACACGAGTAATATACTGAAAGCTGCTAGAGAAAGGAAGTAGATCATATTGAAAGAAAAACACAGCAGAATTACAACCGACTTTTCTTCACAAACCAGGAAGGCAAGGAGAGCATGGAGCAGAGTTCTTCAAGTCCTGCATGAAAACAACTTCCAGCCTAGACTACTATACTCTGCAAAACTCTCTTTCAAGTTTGATGTAGAAGTGAAATACTTCAATGACAAAGAACAACTAAAAAATTTCATGATGACAAAGCCATCCCTATACAGGTTACTGAAAGATGTCCTAGAGAGAGACCACAATGACCAGAAATCCACAAATGAGAACGGAAGGAACCAAATAAACAGGACAGACAATTAAACACAGAATAAAAAGTGGTAAACAACAGTAGGTAAGCATCATGTCAATCATAAGTCAACACATTTCAATTATAACCATCAATGTAAATGTACTCAATATACTAATTAAGAGAAATAGACTGGCACAGTGGATTAGGAAACAAAATGCAACAATGTGCTGTGTACAAGAAACACACTAAACTCAAAAAGACATTTATAGGCTTAAAGTAAAAGAATGAAAAACAATACTACATGCCCCAGCACCCCAGAAAAAAGCAGGAATAGCAGTTCTGTTCTCAGATAGTCTCAATATCAAACCAAGATAATCAAACAACACAAAAAGGCCACTATAAGTTGGTTAGGGGGAAAATTCAAGAGCAAGAGGTAACACTCATAAATATCTATGCACCAAACACAGGAGCACCCAAATGTATAAGACAATCTTAGTGAACATGAAAAATCTAATATCCAAGACCACAATTTTAACAGGAGACCTTAACATCCCCTTATCTCAAAAAGATAGGTCAACCAGGCAAAAAAGTTGCAAAGAAGTAGCAGAACTGAACTAGAGATTAGAACAACGGGACCTGGTGGACATATAAACAGTGTTCCATCCAACCACAGCTGAATACACATTTTTTTTAGCTGTACATGGGTCATTTTCTAAAATAGACCACCTACTAATCCATAGGTCATGCTTAAGTGTCTGCAAGAAAACAAAAATTATACAATGCATATTTTCTACCACAGTGTGATGAGATTGGAATTAAACAACAAAAGAAACCAGAAAAACCCACTAAATAAATGGAAATTGAACAACACCATACTCAGCATTAACATTATCTACAATTCAATGAAAATTCAACCACAACTTACCAGAATTTATGGAATCCAATCAAAGCAGTTATCAAGGGAAAATAATAGCTATGAACTCACACATTCAGAAAACAGAATGAGACAGCGCCAAATCCTAACCACTAGACCACCAGGGAGCCTCGAGGAAAACAGAATGAGAACAAATAAACACTCTAATGTTACACCTCCAGCATCTAGAAAAGGAAGAACAAACCAAACCCAGAGCCCAGAGATGGGAAGAAATCATAAATATTAGAGCAGAAATTAATTTAATCCTGATGCAGAAAACAATTCAAAGAATCAAAGAATCAAAAACCTAGTTCTTTGAAACACTAAATAAATTCAATAAGCCCCTAGTTAACCTCATCAAAAAGAGGAAAGAAAAAATTAAAATACAAGCAATGAGGAATGAAAAGTGTGAAATTACCACAGAACCAGTGGAAATTCAGAAGTTTATCAATACCTACTTTGAGAATCTTTATGCTCACAGAATAGAAGACACAGAAGAAATGGACAGATTCCTTGAAAGGTACAAATTACAAAACTGAATCAAGGAGATATAACAACTCTCAATAAGCCAATAACAGCCAATGAAATACGAAATGTAATGAAAAGCCTACCGACAAAGAAAAGTCCAGGTCCTGATGGATTCACAGCTGAATTCTACAAGAAATTTATAGAAGATACAATCCCTACACTCCTAAAACTCTTCAATGAAATTGAAAAGAAAGAAGTTCTCCCAAAATAATTTCTGGTGGCAAGTATTGTACTGATTGCAAAACCAGGAAAAGACACAATCAAAGAAGAGAACTACAGGTCAATGTTCCTCATGTACATAGATGCAAAAATCCTCAATAATATCTTAGCAAACAGAATACAGCAAATCATCAAGAAGATCATACACCATGACCAAGTAGGATCCATCCCAGAGATGTAAGAATGATTCAATATTTAGAAATCTATAAATGTAATACACTATATTAATAGATTGAAATCTAAAAACCACATGGTCACCTAAATTGATACAGAAAATGCTTTTGACAAAGTCCAACACTCACTCATGTTCAAAACCCTACAGAAAATTGGAAGGAATGCCTCTATTTCAATTTGGTAAAAATCATCTATGACAACCTAACAGCTAATATAATTCTAAACTTGAAAAAACTGAAATCTTTTACACTTAGATCTGATACAAGACAAGGATGTCCAGTATCACCCCTGCTATTCAATATAGTTTTGGTATCGTTAGCAACAGCCATTAGAAAATAGGGAGAAATAAAAGGAATAAGAATAGGCAAAGAAGAAGTTAAATTATCACTATTTGCAGGTGACATGATACTTTACTTAGAAGACCCAAAAAATTCCATCAAGAAGCTACTAGAATTGATACAGAAATTCAGTAGCATAGCACGGTACAAAGTCAATACTCAAATAGCATTCCTCTACACAGATAACAAACATATGGAGAGGGAAACTATGGAAACAATACCTTTTATAATAGCACCACAGAAAATAAAATACCTTGGAATTCACTTTACCAAGGAAGTCAAATATCTTTTCATGGAAAGTTACAACACCCTAAGAAAAGAGATTATAGAAGATTTCAGAAAATGGAAAGATATTTCCTGCTCCTGGATAGGAAGAAACAACATTGTGAGGATGACCATACTCCCAAAATTGTTGTACAGATTTAATGCTGTCTCTATCTAACTGCCACCACCATTCCTCCCAGACCTAGAGAAATCATTCCTAAAATTTATTGGGAACGAGAAAAGACCTAGAATAGCATAGAAAATCCTGGCCAACAAAGACAAGGCAGGAAGCATCACAATTCCTGACTTGAACTTAAACTACAAAGCCACTGTGATAACATCAACATGGAATTGGTGATGAAATAGACCTGAGGATCAATGGAATAGATGAGAAGACACAGAGGCCTCTGGGAACACACACAACCACCTGATCTTCAACAAATGCACCAACCATACTTACTGGAAGAAAGATAGCCTCTTTAACAAATGGTGCTGGAAAAATTGTCTTTCTATATGTGAAAAACTAAAACTTGACCCAGTTCTATCACCATGCACTAAGCTAAAGTCAAAATGGATTAAAAATCTAAACATTAGAACAGAAACACTCAATCTTCTGCAAGAGAAAGTAGGAGAAACTCTTGAAGACATAGGAGTAGACAAAGTGTTCATGAACAAACATGTATTCGCACAGGACACACTTGAAAGAATCAATAACTGGAATCAACTCTTCTTGACGTCAAAAGAAATTATCAACAAAGTGAAAAGACAACCCACAAATTTCGAAAAAATCCTAACTAACGAGCACTCAGACAAAGGTCTGTTCTCTAGAATATATGAAGAACTAAGATATATTAGGGCCCTCAAATTTAAAGACCCAAGCCAGAAATGGGCATCTGAGATGAATACACACTTCAGAGGATGAAATTAAAAAAGCGAATAAATATATGAAAAAATGCTCCACATTGCTAGCCATCAGTGAAATGCAAGTTAAAAAAACACTGAGATACCATCTCATTCCAGAAAGAATGGCTATTACAAGGAAATAAACCAACAACAAATGTTGGAGAGGATGTGGGGAAAAAGGAACACTTCTCTTCTGTTGGTGGGAATGTAGTGCAACCATTGTGGAAATCAGTGTGGAAACTTCTCACAAAAGTAGGACTTGAAATTCCATTCAAGCCGGATATCCCCCTACTGGAAATTTTCCTGGAGGAACTGAAAACATCATATCATAGTGATATATGTGTACCTATGTTTGTAGCAGCACAATCTGTGATAGCCAAATCTTGGAAACAACCCAGACACCCATCACATGGGGAATGGTTGAAAAAGATGTGGTATTTCTATATAATGGAATATTACTTGGTATAAAGAATGATAAACTTGAAGCATTTATATTGAAGCGGATGCCACTTGAACATATACTCCTAAGTGAAATAAACCAGACACACATGTACAAATATTATATAGTCTCCCTAATATAAGAAATCAAAAGTAGAAATACAAATAAAAATGTACAACAACAACTGAAAAGAATTTAGTCTGATAGGGTAAAATGAACTGCATATATTGCAAGGCTCTAATCAGCTTCTCTTCTGGATGGATAACAACCTAAGTCCCCAGATCAAAATTTTGAGAAATGGAAGCGCTGCAAGGTCAGCCAACATTTTGGCGATATCCTTTCAAGGTCAGTGAAGACTCAAGACATAAGAGAACCTGCACTGTAACATCATGGAACTCAGTTGTGCGCCAAATTTTCTGATCAAGGAGATTATGGAGCCACAGAGGAATGTGATAGATGATCTATAGTGTGCCTGGAGTGAGTCATATGGAGAGAAAACTTTCTGTCAGGCTCTCACAGAGAGCAAACTGGTCAAGCATTGGCCATGACTCATCCATATGGCTGACACTGACAAAGGATCTACAGAGTGAGGTATGTGGGTTCAGGTAAACCCTGAGGGAACTTGACTGACCTTATCAGCTACAAAAGCTCCATTTTTTGTTATATAGATCTTGCTTTGTCTCAGTCTTAACCATCCAGCAGAAAATTATAAAAATGAGGTATATAAAATAAAGCCATAATAATAAGCGGAGCTGTAAATGGTTCTAGTCAACAACTTCGTCAGATAACCCACTATTATTTTGGACTCCTGGACTATTTTTGATTGTTTCATTGCATTCAGTCTCCTATAATAATTGAATGATAATGGAATGCCCATCTTTGAGAGAACTAAACAAAAAAAAGGGGATACAAAGGAAGAACCAGTCTGTGTTTGTATAAACAGTACAGTTAGCATAAATATGCACTACTTATGTATAATTTTACGAGAAGCAAGATTTGCACTAATAATGTTTGGACAGGATATTCTGTCAGCTTGTACTATGGACAACCACTAGGAATATAACGAGGCAGAAAGTATTAATTATTGAAACTGTACTATAATTCAGCTTTAAAAAAAAGGTAAGTATGCAGCTAATTCTTTTAATTCAGTGATTAGAGACATCTTCTCTAATGGTGTTTGTAAGTAGAATATCAAGAATGTGCCTTGTATGACAAAAAAACACTACAAAAACAATATGCGTTGTATTAATTATTGAATCTGTCCTTCTAATTTGATTTGAAACTGTCTCATTGTTATTTGTTCTTCAATAAAATAAAAGAAATCTAAAATCTATGTCATCAAAATTTAGACTTACGGATTAATTATTGTAAAGCATTACATACTGTGACATAGCCTAGAAAATATGCTGCCTTAAAAATTCATTTGTAGTAACTATATTTGGTCTATTGCTTTGATATTCATTTACTGAACTTATATTAATCACTATAAGTTGATTTCCAAATTTAAATGCCATCTTTACTCAGTTGGGTAGTCTTAAAAAGTGAGAAAATGTATGTCTAATCATACTTTCAATATGTACATGTGTCTATTTCAATTTTGCTCTTTTGAATAAACACAACTGTCTGGAAATATCAGTAAAAACATATTTGTATATCTCTTTCTTGGTTGATATACAACAAGTGAAGTTTAACTGCAATGAATGATAACCATAGAAAGTTAGGAGCTAAAAATACTATATGTCATAAATAGTTTGCCTTTCTAGACTGAAAGGATAATATTCACACTATGATGAATGAATGAAGGCCATTTCTTATTCAAGGCCAGTGAGATGGGAGTGAGATGAACAGAAAGAATTTTATGAGGCATATCTTATTCCTTCCTCCTTTTTCTCAATCACTGCAGGAACTAGCACCAGGAAAAGTTAAAGTATTTCTTTCCTGGACTACAAAATTAAATTATATAACTACTTCTGTGTGTGTGTGTGTGTGTGTGTGTGTGTGTGTGTGTGTATGTGTGCGTCTGTGTCTGGGTCTGTGTGTGTCTATCTGTGTCTGTGTCTATACCTATTCTCTATATCTATCTATCCATGGATGATTGTTTGGTTTTTCAGTGCATTAACTTAAATGACAGAAGAAATGATCAATGATGAAGTAGAAGATATAAAAACAGAAATTATTCAATCTGACAATTGACTGATTCCAAGATATAGCTTTCTGGATAGAGGTTATCTGTACATCACTAGATGAATGGATGAAAAAAAAAGAGTAGCATTTAGGGAAAATGGCTACCATAAGAATAGGGGTGTATCTGAAGACCATGTTAATGGAAGTAAACCAAACATACAAGCTTAAATATTACATGGTTCTTCTTATGTGAGAAACTCAATATATAAATAAAACACACAAAATATAATAAGAAAAGAGAACAAAAGTTATTATAATCCAACAGAGGCAATGTATCGAAAAGTATTCCATGGTTTATTATAATTGTCATATGCATTCTATATGTGTTTGACCTACTACTCTGGTTGTTAAGCTCTATGCATGGTACTTATATTTGCAATGACTACAGGATAAATAAATGAATTTGATGCTAGCAGAAAATGGGGTGGATTGTATTATTCTGTACCAATTCCCCATGAAGAATACAGTCACTAGGCACTGTAATTAGACTAAAAATAACTAAAGAATGAAAATAGAATTAGAAGCAAAATAAAGGTACCCTCTGTCTAAGTGACCTTGACATGACCGCCAGAAAAGACAAATAAGTTTTGTAATGCTAGAGAGAGGTATTTGATAAAACACCTATGGAACAAAATCTACTAACTCTTCCTAATTGGGACTTAGAAAATCCTTCATAAAAAAGCAGCAGAATACATCTCGTGAATACAGGGAGGTCCCAAGTGGGTTGCCAATGAGTCTACTTCTCAAAGGCAGATTTATAGAGCAAAATCATGAGTGTGATAGAGGAGAAAACTATGACCAGCCAACCCGATTACATGTGCAGATGCCTGGGTGATATTGATCCAGTGTTGATGGCTGTCATGTGGCAAGTGCACATGAGCAAAACAAGGATCCTTTATGGAAAGGATGCGGCAGGAAGTCCCAGTCACTCACCCAGGTTGGTGCCTACTCGGAAGGAAAATATCAATGAATGCTTATTCCTTGGGGAGTTATGTGGGTTTAGCCATTCCCTCTTTATCTTGAGGCAAGGCAAGAGGTACTACAGTCCCTGATTTCAAATTATACTATGAAGCTACTGTGGCAAAAAAAAAACAAAACAGACCTGAGGATCAATGGAACAGATTATGATGCAGATACAACTACACCACACTCAACCGTCTTATTTTTGACACAGGGACCAAACGTGCTCAATGGAAGAAAGATAGCCTCTAACAAGTGGTGCTGGAAAAACTGGCTCTCCACATGCTGAAACCTAAACTAGACTCACATCTATTGTCTAACTAAAGTCAAAATGGATTATTAAATATCTACACAATAAAACAGAAACACTAAATTTCCTGGAAGAGATAGTAGGTGTCAATCTTTAAGCCATAGGGTTTGGCACACAGTTTATGAACTAAAATCAAGCAGAACAGGAAATACTTCAAAGAATCAACAACTGGAACCTCCCCTTATTGAGAGGTTTCTGCACATCAAAAAAGAATATTACCAACAGAATGAAAAGACAACCCTTAAATTTGGATAAAATCTTAGCCAACAATCACTCAGATGAAAGTCTTCTATATAGAATACATAAAGAACTAAATAAAAAGTTGACCCAAAAATGTAAAGACCCAATCCAAAAATAAACATCAGAGGGGCCATGGAGATGGATCAGTAGAATAAGCGCTTCCCTGGCAAGCACAAGTACCTGAGTTCAATCCCTGGTTCCACACACACACACACAAAAGTATTAATGATATATACACACTTCTCAGAGCAAAACTACATGCGGAAAAGAAATACTAGGATTAGAAATCCCATTCAATTCAGCTATTCTCCTTGTGGATATTTTCCCAACTGAAAATTGCATACCCTGTGCACCTATGTTTATAGCAGCGCAGTTTGTCATACCCAATCTTGCAAACTACCATCACCTGAGGAATGGATGAAAACGATGTGGAATTTGTATACAATGGAGTATCACTCAGCTATAAAGAAAGACAAACTCAAAGCCTTCTTAGTTAATTGGATGCAACTAGAAGCTATACTCATAAATAAAATCAATTAGACCCACATGCGTAAATATTGTTTTGTCTCCCTAGTGCAAGGACCCAAAACAAGAAATGAAATCTGAAAGATATAATATAACAGATATAGTTAAACAAAAAGAAATGGATCTTAAGGACAAGAATGAGAGAAAGGAGAAAAGATAGGAAAAAAGGAAGGGGTAAAACATGCAAGTATATGTACAGGATGGCTGAGTTGGTTGTACTAAGAATTTCTATCAGACTTTTGAAAATTACAGTTAATATGTAGAATTTTTACCTGGACTAACTTTGTATGCTGGTATCTGCAATCTAAGCAACTACATCAAGGTCAGCAATGTGCAATACAAAACCCATCCTCTAGTATCTGTCATCTTGGTTTTCTAAATGTGTACCGTTTCTGATGTCATATTGATTATTACTGTACTCTTTAAAAGAAAATTTTAAAAAAAGGTAAAAAAGAGACAAGAGCAAAAGCTTGTGGTTTCCTGAAAGCAATGGATAGTATTCAATCATAAATACAATCTTGTATAACTATATCTGTGAATCTGAACACACTTGATAAAAACATAATATATCAACCATTGTTAGTCAGCTGTTCTTGATTTGAGAATCTGTAATATATGTATTGTGTATGTTACCCTCTTTCTGTCTTTGATTGTGACTTTTGTTCTTGCTTTTATTCTTATTCTTCAAAAACTACAATTAAATTATAAAAAAGAAAATGAAAAATAATGAATGAGAGAGAGAGGGACAGAGAGAGAAAGAGAGAAAGGGAGAGAGAACTAAAGGGTGAAAAAGTGTATTTAAAACTTCATAAAATTAGAGGACTGACTCCAGAGCCTTGTGCATGGTAACTGAGTGCCGTGCCACTAGCCTACAGCCCCAGCCCACAACACCATGATAGGCAGAAGACATCACCTAGGGTTCACCACAGATTTAATAGTAGTAATTGCCTGTGTGACCCACAAAGGAGGCTCACAGTGTCTCCTGCACAGTGGGGAGGACTGCAAGGACCACCTGCACGCTGGCAGCCTGGGGACAGGGTCAAGGTGGGTTCCAGCCCTTTCTCATTCAGTCCATGGGAGGAAATTGAAGGGTCTGTGCTGGAAGTCCAGTGATGAAATTCCAAAGCAATGGCGAAGCCTAGAGCTTTTGTAAAGCGTGAGGGACACTTCCTTTTCTCCCTTTTTCTTTTACTTTACCATTTATAGGCCACATGTTATTGTTTAGTTCACCCTGACCCAGGAAGTCTTCCCTTTGCAGTAAACTCTGCATCCAGACATACCCAGAACCATGCTGAAGCAGCCAGCAGGGCTTTTCTTATTCAAGCCAACCTCACAGTTAACTGTCATGCGAGGCATTGAACTTGTAATGCTGCAGACTGCATGCAAAAGCAGTAAGAGAAGCTACAAGAATGCACGAGAAGCCTTCTGCCTTGCTTTCCTCAATAATGTGATGTTGTGACATTTCAGAGTAGGAATAGATAAAGCCTTCATCAATGTGTTAATGTATTCACTCAGGGTAATCATTCCTTTAGCATTTATCTAGCCTAGGATACCTAGCAATTACTGTAAGTAGAGTGAGGAAACATGGGTCTCCCTTCAAGTAGTGGCCTTTTTCAATGGGATCCAGACTATACAATAAATTTAAACTATGCAAGCATTATGATAACGGGCAACATTTTGAGGAGATATAATTCCAGCTAACATATTCACAAACATACTGTGAGTCTGAATCTCTCACCTGAGCACTCAATTGCATTAGAGCCAGTGATAAACGGTATTCTTAATGTGGTATCATTATTTAAGAAGTTTAATTCTTTAAAAAGAAATTAAGTTGCCTATATTTTCTTAACAGGGTTGTGTTAACATTCCTATAAAGAAATAGCAGTGATACATGTGTTATATTAAAATTTGATGTATATGTAACAATAAATAAGTCATTATGATTTCTCACATATTCCCAAAATAATTAATCTATGGGTAAAAACAGGAAACAGAGGTATGACAAAAATATATAATGGTTTATAAGATATTCTCAAGAGTAAAAGGAATATAATATATAGTTACTTTATAACATATAATCACTCAGGTAGTGAAATTAGAAAGTTTACCAAAACCTTTATGTTATTAAACTATTTATGTAAAATTTTTTATGAAATAATCCTGCTTATATTATTTGTTCTAGCTTAGATTATGTTGCTGCTCTGCACTTATTCATGGTAGAAAATAAATTATTGTATTTTCCAGTAATTCAGCTAGAGAACGGTTGGACAAAGTCAGAATAACATAAGACCCTTAACACTAGATTAAATACATTATTGGATGTTTTAGAATGGTAAATGAGATGGATGAAAATGGGCACACATAAACATGTGTTTTATTAAGTAAAAAACTGGTGATAAAATGTAATAGCAGTATCATTTAACATTTTCTTGTCTCATAATCATTATTATCATATTAAATGTAAAGCTTTCAATTAAATCACTTTGTAAGGGTTCATTTATTCACTACCATTTCATTGGTGTGCATTTGTTATCCAGTGTAGCAGACACATACAACAAAAATTTTGACCTCTTTTCATTTGCAACACCTCTCTTATGTTTTCCTTCCTCCCTTTCCAAACCCTTCCTTTATTCTCCAATGTCCTCCTTTGCATTTTCCAGTCATCTCTTAAAGCCATTTTTAACATTCCACATAGGAGAGAAAATGCATCAGTTTTTCTAAGTCTGGCTTATTTCACTTAACATGATGATGTTGAGTTTTTTTTTATGGCTCAAGTGGCGCATGCCTGTAATCCCAGCACTAGGGAGGCTGAGGCAGGAGGATTGTTGCGAGTTCGAGACCAGCCTGAGCTACAAAGTGAGCTTAAGGCCAGCCTGAACTGCATAGTGAGACCCTATCTCAAAAAGACAAAATAATAATAATAATAATAATGCTCCCCTGAGTATTTGACCACAGTTTCTGAATCCAGTGTCCTGTTACCCACAGCGGAGGTTGATTCCATTGCTTCACCACTGAGAACTGAGTTACAGCAAGCACAGGCATCCACGCACCTCTATAATATGCACTTCAGTGTTTGCAGCAATACACTGCAGTGTGGTATAGCTGGATCAAACTGCAGCTGTACTATAGTTTTTTGAGGAATCTCCATGCTGATTTCTACAGTGGTTGTACTAACCTGGATCCCCCCCAAGCAGTGCCTGTGGATACCTTCATGTTGATTCTTCGTTTTCATTCACCAGCACTGTAGAAGGGTTTCTTTCATTTGCGTTTGTTGCTTATGTTATTGCTGTTGCTGCTTACATGCCTGCGAGGTGTCATTCTGACTGGGGTAAGACTGCAGTTTTGATTTGCATTTCTCTAATGGCTACAACCATTGAAAGTATTTTCATAGACTTGTCAGCCACTTGCATTTTTTCTGGGGAAATATTTAATATTATGATGTATTAAATAAATGGAGAAGTAATATTACATGCCCACTGTTTTCCAATTATTGTTAGATAAGTTTGCATACTTTATTTATTTAATTTTGAAATGACCTACAGGGTAGGGGTTATTACTTTCAATTTAAGAACAAAATGAGGCTTAAATGGGGTGACAGTTCCCAAGAACACTTTTGTATTCTACCTTCTGCTGAAGAATTGCCATAGTTGAAATAACACTTCATTAAGCTGTTTCAGTGAGGACAGAAAACAGGAGTCAAATCAACATCAATTTAAAGTACAAAATTGCAAAAATTTACCAATGCTTTTAGAATAGTTCTCATTTGGTTAGTAAAACATGTTGCACTACAGTCTCATTTATGTGAAAAAGACCACTGCATAATGTGATTTCTGCGAAAGCTTTCTCTTCAAAGAATTCTGCAAGTTCATTTGCAAAGAAAGGCCCTGTTTCCACCTCCTCATATCTGAACCAACAGGTGAAAAGCAAGATTATTAGTTACTCTTTTGAATTTGTAGAATTAAATTCATACTTCATTAAGCAGCCTTACATAGTAGGATTCATGACGACAAAGTCAATTAATGGACTGATTATAATCAATAATGAAAATATTGTGAGCTATAAAATTAAAACAAGTCTCTCGTATTTTGGTATTTTGATTTACAGTCATTATGAGTTTAAAACAGGTTGTGCGTTACCTTTCCGAGGCCGCAGGGAGGCTAACCAAGCCCCCACTCTGCCTAGCTTTCCCAGGCTGATTCCCAAATGGAACCAGAAGAACAGTGTCTGGTCAAAGGCTTGCTTGCTGTGGAACTAAGGGGTCTCTGGTGATCGAAGATTCAATAAAATACAACAGCAACCAAGTCCTTGTGTGAAACTGATAAATTTGGTTTGAAACAAATTGTTGTATATTATGCAGCTAAGATAATCCAGCAACTGGGGAGATAGCTTGGCCACCTATGTGCCTGCCTGGCAAGCGCAAGGAATTGGGTTCATCCCCGGTGCAGTGCCAGTGCCAGAAGCTCGGGTGTGTCGTGCAGGCCACCAAATCTGGGCGTGGTGGCACACACCTGTAGTCCCAGCACTAGGGAGTCTGAGACAGAATGATAACTAAGAGTCTGAACTGCATAGAGAGACCCTGTATCAAATATATTATTATATTATATTATACTATATTATATTATATTATATTATATTATATTATATTATATTATATTATATTATATTATATTATATTATATTTATTATATTACATTATATTAAAGTTTTGCAGCACGGGACATTTTTACTATGTTGTGAATAATATTCCTAATTTCTCTGTCTTCCCAACATAATTCCCATGCATGTTATGGATTCTAGTGTTTATTGTGACTCTATTGAAGTAGTTCTTAAGGGCCAGGGAGATGGCTCAGGAGAATAAGTGTTTCCCTGGCAAGTACAAGGGCGTGAGTTCAATCCCTGGTTCTGCCAAAAATAAAAAGAACAGAAATAGCTGTTAAAGTGAGTGAGATCCTACACACACACACACACACACACACACACACACACACACACACACACAGTCACATGCAAAACATAGTAATAGTTAATAGACCTTCAAAAATACAAGCATACAAAAATGTTCACATCTTTATGCATCTTTCAGCATTAGTTGGTTGCTGCTGTGAAGACCGTGGTTTTCACGTAGACAGTGTTCCTTACCACCCGTGTGATCCTGGATAAATGCTTATCTTTACATAAGCCATTGTTTCTTAAGTCTTCTGAGAAGGTCACTTCATGTAAAACTCAGAAAAGCATCATGAAAATGTGCTAGCATAGGACCTGTGAAGAACAAATTAAGAATATTCTCTATTATCCACGTTCTGTGCTTGGAACATGGTATTTTTACTTAAGGTTCAAGTACTCATTATCAGTCCCACTACTTTTAGGCAAATTACCCAAGTCAGTTTTGTGCTAATCATAATACTAGAAACACTTAGTATTTAGGATAACACTGAAAATCGTTTATTAAACTTAATATCTGTTTTGACATTTGGTAGTGAAAAATATGTTCTTTTGTGTCCAGATATTCCTTGCAGTCTAGAAACCACACCAAATCTATGATGACTACCGAGGTTTTCCTACAGGTCCATTTATCTCTCTGTGTAGAAGCATCTTTTCTTCAGTGGACATCAGCAGCACTGTTAGCAAACAATCCTCAGGACCAGTTGGCGCAGTTCCACCTTGCTGTGCTTAGCACAAGGCATAGCGAATTCCAGGCTTTAGGAACTCTGTGATGCCTCGGCCTTGGTACAAGAATGGGGCTGTAGCACTGTAATTACTGAAGCCAATACGTAACAATCTTCAATGAAAAAACTCAGAGACTTAGAACAACTTTACTAGAATGATATAAATAAAAAGAACAAGAGCAACAAAACCTGAATCTCAGGCTCTGCAGTTACTGTATCCTGAGTTTTACCCAGATTTAGACAACAAAAATAGTATTGGAAAGACTAAGGCTCATTTTCAAACACAGTGACCAAAAATCAAAATTTTAAGTACATTGTCCAAGAATTGAGAATGAGGGCAAAAAATTAAGAGAGAGATGTAGTATTGAAAAGGTAAGTCTGGGTTGAGAGTTTGTTTGATTTTGAAGGCTTCATAACTTAAGACAACACGGCCTCAAAGTGCATCTGGAACTCCGAGCACTGATTTGCTGACAGCAGCAGGGCGCTCGGGCTTCGGCTGGCTTTGTCATCTTCCCACTGAGAGCTGCCTGCGGTCACCAGAAAACGCTTACTAAACAAAAGCACGTTCAATTATAGCAGCTCACATAGGTGGGTGCGTGCTCAGTGCTAGCAGTGACACTCCAAGAATACCAAAGGCAAAAAACGTATTTTATTGTAATTAATCTTTTTTTTTTTTTTTTCTTTTTTTGTAGAACCCAGGATTGAACTCAGGCTCTTGCACTTGCTAGGAAGTGCTTATTCCATCTTACCCAGCCCCTCTTTTTTTTTTTTCTTTCTTTCTTTTTCTTATGTGGAAGGGGATTGAACTCAGACCCTTGTGCTTGCCAGAGAAGCGCTTATTCATCTGAACTGTTTCCACGCACAAAATGTCTGTTTGTTATTTCATTTCTTTTTTTTTGTACCAGGGATTGAACTCAGGACCTTGAGCTTGCCAGGCAAGCACTTGTTCTACTGAGCTATCTCTCCAGCCCTTTATTTTAATTAATCTTTAAGGGTCATTTCTTATATATTTAATAGAAGAAAGATACATTATTCCAAGTGTAACATATTCAATTACAAAATGTCTAATGTTAAAAAATGCAGGCTGGGGAATAGCTCAGTGGTCTAAGTGCCTGCTGGGGCATATGCAAAGACTTGAGTTCGAATCTGAGTACCACATGACATGTCAGCCCCAGAACTCCAGGCACACTACTGGCCAACAAAATCAGGACACTGGATGTGGTGGTGCATCGCTGTAATCCTATCAGTGGGGAGGCTGAGACAGGAAGATCACTGTGCATCTGAACTGTGTAGTGAGACCCTCTGTCCAATAAATAAAACTTTTTAAATTGCAAATTTCATTGTTAGCTGAAACAGTGCTCTTTTTAACTAAGTCTGTGTTTTTGCTTCTAGCTGTTCGTGAAACAAATTTGATAGTGAATTCATAAAGTAAAACTCCTCTGAATTATTTTTCAATAAATACTTATGCTAGGGTGGGGGAGATGGTTCAGTAGAATAAACACTTCCCTGGCAAGTGTGAGGACCTGAGTTCAATTCCTAGTTCTGCAAAAATAAAAATGAATGTGCAAAACACCTATGAGTACACATACAGCAATAGTTAATCTTTACTGGTGTTCTGTGCTCAGTATTTCAGTAACAAATCACTTTATGACCAGTTTTGGGACTCTACACTAAGTTTAAAATTGTGCATGGTGTTTCCACAGGAAGCAATCATATCTTAACATTTAGAGAAAGCTCAAGTTTCTGAATTTTGAAATCATTAGTAATTGATCACTGCAGATGAGAACACTGCTGTTATGACTAATGAATGGATTGTTAATGTTTGTAATGGATGATATTTTGTACTGATAGAAAAATGACTATGTATGACTATTTATCATCTGGAGCTCAACAGGATCCAGGAAGAAGCAAGATAATTATTATCTTCCTTGCTTATTTCCTTTTTACATGGTTTAATAAATCGTCCAAGTGCAAGGCATGATATTAATTTGTTCTTTTATATTCAATTATATATGTATCTATTTATGACAATTTTCCATTTCAAGGAAATCTACTTAAATGGCTTTTATGAGATTGAGAAAAAATCATCTATTCTAATTTTATGTAGGGTTTTTATCATGAATGAGTGTTGGACTTTGTCAAAAGCTTTTTCTGGATCTATTGAGATGATCACGGTTTTTGTCTTTGGCTCTGTTGACTTGGTTTATTGCATTTACAGATTTATTTACATTGAACCATCTCTGCACCCTACGGATGAATCCCATCTGGCCATGGTATACAATCAAAACATGTATTTACATGCATAGGAGAGCTAAGATGATTATCATACTAGTTTCTACTGATTTTCTGAAGGGAAGGAGCAGTTAATTCCTAAACCATTTTTGCATGCTTATATCTGGCAATCTGAGCAACTACTTTGAACACAACAATGTGAAACATAGCAATTATTTTTAAATTCTTGTCATCTTGATTTTGAAATTCCATATTGTTTCAAATATTTTATATATTTTTATTCTTTTTGGAATAAAAAAGAAATCCACTTAAATGAAAAATTCTAGTGTTTGTAAGTGTCTGTTATACTATGTGCGAAACACTTCAGTAGATAGTCAGGTGATACCTTACTCTTTTATCTTTACATAAACTTTATCCAGAGCTGTTAATCCACCAGCCATCTGTTGAAACTAAAAATCTAAGATGACTTTATTCTTTCAGTTAGTAAAAAGAAACTTGAAACTGTAAGTGACACATATAGAACTTATATACATACATGAATCATGGATACCACTGATTTTCTGTTTAGATTCCAAATGTGTTTTCAGTTTTTGGATTATTTATAAAGCCCTGACCATGGTTATGACTCTGTTGAGCTCCACTAGCACATAGACATGAAGGACATATTTCTTAAGGAGATGTATCCCATCACTAATTTCTTTATTACCCACCAAATCTCAGACACGTGTGAACATTTGACTCTCTTAATCCAGTGGTTTTCCTTATTATGTGAGAATAATTGGTATCATCGAGAATGAAGGAGTCAATACAAATGACATAAAAAGAATATGGCAAGAAATAATAGCAGAAAACCTCCCAAATATGAGGAAACAATCCAACATTCAGGTCACCGAAGCATACAGAACACCAAAAAAGAGAAACATGTGCTTGTCAAGAGCCTTTTTTCATTTATTTTCCTGTCAAAACTGTCCCAGAGGCGACACATACCGAATAGCTATCTTTTGGCCATCTATCCATAATGTCCTTATATTCAGTGTTTGTAATTTCCAAGTCAAAGGCTTAGGAACAAACTTCAGTGACCAATCAGCATTTACAAGTTTTAAATATTCATATAACCTGAACCATTTTGCTCTATTTGACAAGAAGGTAAACTCACAGAACATAGGATTTTTTTAAATCATTTCATTTATCTTATAATAATTTTTGTTTTAGCTAAACAAATATTTAATCTATTTGACCTAAACGTGAAGATTTTTATTAGATCCATCTCAGCACATATTTTTCTAAATTTCTTTTATTTTTCATTTGTTCTTCGAAAAAAATGGAAATATGATTATTTGCTCCATTCTAACCTTGCTAATGGCACACACAAATACTGACTGAGTCATTGAAACAAACTGCCTTTTGCAAAAAATAGGTAGAAATTGGGACCATTAAAACAGTGTAGCTATTAAAAGATGCAGAATTAATACTGTTTTTTTTTTAAAAATGTCCAAACACTTTTAAGGTTTTCTTCCTCTTATGATTCTTATGTGAAATTACTCTCAAAATCTAAAGAAAGGCACATTATAAACATTTCATTTCAAATATCAATACATATTTCTCTTGTTGATTAATTATTTTTGTCACTGGGCATGTTGAAAACTTCCAGACTATAAAGGTTTCCTGTTTTCACATCTTTACACCTCTCCTAGAATCACATCTTCAGTGCAGCAGAAAGGCTGTGTTTTCCGGTGTTGTCATCTCTCCAGGAGCTTCCACACAGGGTGGCAAAGGAGACCTTCAGAAGTGAGAATTCTAAAATAGAGCTGAATGTTTGGTAAAGCCCATTCTTGGTTTATGAAATGTTTGCTGGTACAAATGCAATAGGCTATGGCGAGATTCCATGTGAACATGTTCTAACTACCCTAAAATAGCTGTAATGGTAGTTAATGGAAATGCTGTCTACAAAAGATAGATCCACAGCACCCTTTCAGCTACTCAGAATATTAGGCTATATCCTGAACTTCTTTAGAGTATCAATATAAATAACAATGTTTAAGAATAATATCTATAAGCAAATATTACCTGCTTCCATTTTCTTAGACACCATTTTAATAGACTTTCTTGTCTATTAAATTAAATTAATTAATCAATTAATTTGTGGTACCAGGGATTGAACTCAGGACCTTGTGCTTGCAAGGCAGGCACTTATTCTACTGAGCTATTTCCCCAGACTTTCATGTCTATTTTATAAAAATCTTACGTCATTATACATAATTAAACTTGTCATAAGTACATTAACTAATGATCTTTAAAGAGTTTTATAGAATAAATCTGAAGTCACAACTAATATTTGGGAGAATGAGATACAAATTCCAATTTTTTTTCTTTGCCAGATTTCTTAATTATTTAACTGTTTTTGGAATTTTGCTTAAAATTACTGTCAGAAACTAAATTACTAAGAGTGTGATAATAAGGAAAATAAAATACTCTTCTGTTATGCTTGGGTTCCACCTCTTCTGGTTTCAAGAAATTCCAGCCGAGGTAGGTAGATAATGCTAGGTTGGATATCAAGTGTAAGTAAATGAAAGGAGAAATGCTATTCAATGCATTTCAAAGCTTTTGTATTTTAATATCAATTCTAATTAAATTTTACTTGCCTATTGAAGTCTGTTTATTCTTTCTGATCCAGGTGAGAGGGATCAGAGAGGTGAAAGATTATTGCTTTCAATTAAAAAACAGAAATGATTAGAAACAGCATGACACATAACTGATACTTTTAAATATTTTAAACCTAAGTGCTAAGAGTTTATGTATGCATGATTAAAGTGTATTTCAGAATACTTTATTACTAAAATGTCTCAAATTGTAGGTTCTTGCTTCCAAAGTGAGATTATATATATATATATATATATATATATATATATATATATATATATATATATGTAAAATTTTATATTTATACTTTTTTTTTACTTTTGTCTGTATGAACTGTTAATACAGTTTCACTCTGTGCTATGAGCAAAGGTTTGCACTGTGCAACTGAGCCAGGAAAGTTAGAGAACTGCAAGCCTCAGATTTTATTTAATTCTCATTGTCACTTCTGCATTGATTGATAAAAGCACTATTTGTCTGGCACAATACGGAATAATTTTGCACTTTATTATTTCGTTCCTTGAACGAGTCACCCCCAAGCAGACAGAAACTGGCAACAGTTCACAAATGGAGAAACGCTGCCAAGTGCATCTGACATTCTGAAGGACAAAGTTACAAAACATAAAATATGAATATCAAGAGATGTGGAATTTAACAAGAATAAATAAATGATGTTCAGCCATCCCATGTTGCTAAAAATAACTGCCTCAAGACAAAGAGATTCAGCAAAGATAATCAAAGTCAACGTTGGCTAAAATGCACAGAATCAAGAGGCAAAATATGAATATTCGATGGAAAGAAGAAAACTGAAGGCCCCAGTGCCAAAGTCAGAAGGACGGTGGTGCGTGGGACATTCGATGGGAGAAAGCGATGCTTCAGCATTTCATAAATTTGACCAATCCAGTGTGGAATTTTATTTGTATTCCCCACCCAGACCGTATCCGAGCTTCCCATGGCAGTCTCGCCTTCTCTGCCTCCTTGAGTGAATTGATCCCATTTGCCTGTGCTGCTTGATTTGGACACAAGATCCAGTGAGCTCAGCAGGAGTAGAACAATACTCTCCTGGGTTCTACTGCAAATCACTAGCGTGCTTGCTTAGACTTATTTTAATTTATTTTAACCTCTCATTTACTTTCCCCTGTTGTAATTTTCTCTTCTGTGATTTTAATTATGATCTGTGCTTGGTAGAGTGTTTCACTCCAAACTGCCTGTGTTTAGCTACAGACTCCTTTAGCTACCTACTCCTTTCCTTGGAAATATGCATTCATTTTGTATGATGGTCTCTATGATTTTAGAGCAAAAGAGAGAAAGATATTAACTGTCACATACAAGGTTGTGATATTTCATTGTTTGAGATATCAGAGATGCACAACAAGGAAGAATACTGAAACATGAAGCCCTGGAGTCAATGTTCCGACTTCCCTTGGTGCCAGTTCTTCCCACTTCCCATTCCCTCACTCCTGATTCTTTCGACTTACATCAGCACCAATCATCAAAATCATATCATGTCACTTCTAAATATTTTAGTGAGCATTTCTAAGATCAAATACCTTTAATGTTCATACTCATTAACCTTGTAACACTTAAACTTTTGCAGTAATTTCTTCAACACAGCTTCTGTCCCCTAAATTATCTGATCGTCCTAAACTTAAATTGCTTGCTAAAATTGAAATGAGTTTCATCACTTTGCTCAATTAGATGACTAGACTTTTATTTTAATTTCACATTTTAATCAATCTGAAACTTACATTCTGTTTTGTGTCCAACTTTAATAAGTTTAATTACATATTCTGTAAACTCACACAGTATTGGAAAAATTACTTATGACATCATGATTCCAAATATTTTAAGGCATGTCTGAACAAGTCATAGTTTTTTTTTTCTCTCAAAATTAAACTACTAATTTTGGGGCTGGGGATATAGCTCAGTGGCATAAACACCTGCCTTGCAAGCTCTAGGTCCCCAGTTCTATCTCCAGTATGTATTGAATGAAAACAGTATCTTAAACCAGAATCTTGATCCATTGTCATATTAAGATTACACAGTGGAGGAAAATATTACCCACAGGTCCATACACAATCAGCAATACTTTCGTAGATACCACTAATGGTTAAGTGCAATGTAGAGAGTGATTTACGAGTAGAAGTGGGTTACATACTTACTAAGAAATCTTTAGAATTTTCTTTCCAGAATGGCCAAGTCGTTGAAAGCCAGCCACCTTTCCCCCAAAATCCATTTCCAGTTGTCTTAGAGAGAGGCCAACTGATTTTTCATTTTTACATTGAAAGAGAGCTTTGAAATCCAACAGTTTTGTGATTCTAGTGAAAGAGGGGATTTTCTATTACACTCGGAAGTCTCCCTGGGAATGTGTCTCTGAACATAAAAACTTGAAACCCAAGATTTTTCAATTACATAATGATGAATCAGTCAAAAAATGTGAACACTTTCTTTTAAGTGTACTCCCTAAGGTCATGTAGGGAAAGGACTGGGAGAAAGTGAATTCATCTAAGAGCAGATTTTCATCTTAAAATGAGATGATATTTTAGTATTGAAATTTTGTTTAAAAATTAAGTGATGCACACATAATTGCTTATGCCTGTACAAACAATAATGAAGGAGCATATCTGAAAAATTCAGATATTCACTTCATTTAACTTTTTGCTTTATGAATGGAAGGCAATCCCAGATGACCTCTTGAGATTTGATCTATTCCCAAAATAATTCTTTTCTATGATGTCATTTTGCTATATTTACAGTGAACAATGAGTTATCAGTACTAACAAGTTCAAAACCATTTTATGAGTATTGTTTTATTCTTCTATCTTTATTCATTAAACTGCTTGGGCCAATATTACAAGAATATTCAATTTGCCTCAAATTTCCCTTCAGTTAAGTAACTGCCTGAGGCTAAATCAAGGCTTTGCTTACAAATACATTTTCTATACTTCCCTCTAAGTTTAACATTTAGTGAAATACTGGAGGAAAAATTGTCAAAATTTCAAATTAAAAGTGCATGGTCAGCTACTACAGAAAATAATCAGCAGAATGAGATCCTTTTACTTCAAAGTGTAATAGCAAAAGATGCATTCAGTATCACATACTGTATATTAGGCCAAAACAAAAATTTAAAGCAACTTAAGTGATGTCTTTAATGCTTCTTTTACCTACACAAAGTCATAAAACTCAACTCAAAATCAATAAATATTTTCAAATATTGAAAAATAGCAAAAATACTGCAACGCTGAGAAAATGCAAAATCAGGAACAGAGCCTTGCATTGTTCTGGCTTAATCTAGGCACAGGTGGCTAATGTCCAGTCAGATGCTGTTCTCTAAGTTATTACTAAGAAACTAAGAATCCAACTGAGACACCTAAGTTTAGAATTTACCACACACTCAAGAAGTTTCTACTATATACTCTAAGAAAATTTAAAGCCTAGGAAATAACTTTAGAAGTTGAGGGATTTGTAAAGCATGTTAGACACACCATAAAATAAAGGTATAAGACCAAACTTACAAGGTCTATGATAACTCAGTAAGTAATTTGTTTACTGGAAGAAAAATCCATATTTTTGGAAGAGAAAAATAACTTCTTAACTTCTTTAATATGGCATGAATAATGTTCAGTACAAAAAAAGGATTTCAAATTGGCAAACAAGCAGGAAAACTGGATTCAGAGTAAAGAAGAAAAGAAAAACCCAGCAGATAAAAAAATAGCTCCAAGATGATCTAGGTGCTGTTCTGGAAAACCTAAGAATTCAAAGATTTAGAGACATATATTCTCAAATGACTGTAACATTATGAAACATAATAAACTCATTTAGCAGTTCTAAGAGAAGGAAATGAACAATATGACAATACCTGCAAATGTAAGATAAAGTAAAAAATACTAATATTTAAAAATTACTACTTAGTATTAGATTAAGCATGGAAGATACATTGGAAACATTTATATTTAACATGAACATCAGAAGAAAAGTGAATGATTGAGTAAAACAAGACAGCATATGAAGCATCTCTTGAGAAAATAAGAAATGGTTAAGTAAGCAGAAGGTTGCAAATCTGACAGTGGAGAGAAATAGTAGTTGAAAATCTGGGAAGACAAATTTTCCAAATTCATTCACAAAAGGATATGAAGATACAAGAATCTTATGATTCATAAACTTGACAAATGTCAAAAAATGTAAACATACCCTTCTGCTTATACAACTAATATGATAAATGTTCAGACTCATATATATATATATATATATATATATATATATATATATATACACACTCACATGTACCCAAAGATACATTTATGTATCTGTACATATGAAAAGAAAATATTGAAAGAGCCAGAGGGATACATTACAAATAGAAGAGCTACTATAGTACTTTGGCAGAAAAAGATAAACCAACCTGTGACTCAATGCATAACTTTTATTTTTTAATTTTAGTAAGAGTCTACAGGGTCTACAGGATGTCACTATGTAGATTGGACTCATATTGATTCACCTGTTTTCAGCCTCCCAAGCACTGGGATTACAGGAGTCCACCACTACACCCAGCCTTAGTCTCTATCTCAGCATGCCCCGCGGGCAGGGCTGGCATGGAATGCTGGGGATTGAACCCTGGCTCTTGTGCTCTGCCTAGGCAAGTGTTCTAGTCCTCTGAGCTATTTGGCTGGCCCTTTAATGCACAAGTTTATCAAAAGCAAAAATATATGTTGAGGTGGTGCAGAAACAATTCATAAAGTCCTTGTAATATGATTAGAGAAAAAGTGCATATATAATCCGTAAACAAGCCAGGTCTGTTGCTCCAAATCAATGAGAAAATCAATGAACTAAGACGGTGTTATAAAAAGCTTTACATAGTAAAGTTAATGAGCAGGATGTTAAATTGAAACAATTAGCAAAACTGACTCCTATAAGATCAGAAATTTGAAACTCTATGCAACTATTCAGGTATTTGAGTGCATGACTAGCCTGTATTTAACAAAGAAAAATTCAATCCCCCTTTTTAAAGGGTCAATTACACAAAACTGTTAGAAGAAATAGGGATAGCATTCTTAGGGAGTTGTCCCAATTTATTTTGGTGTAGCAAGCATAATGCTGGTAGCAAGAATTTGCAAAGATTTTTAAAATTTAATCTTTGGACCACATATGCAAATAAAGACAATAAAATTATTTATAGTGAGGGCAGCCCTCTATAGAGCAGATAATATGTTCTTCTCAGTAAGACTCATCTAAGGAATAAGAGTTTCATTCAACAACCAAAATACATCAACATATTTCTTCATAATAATAGGCAAAAACCAAAGGAAATCAAGTAACAAACACAAGAGAAAGAAAAAAGCACTTGAACAGATATACTATGAATTCAGAATAAAAACTTTGAAAAGCCAGGAATGTAATGAAACATCCTTACTTGTAAAGAACCAAAGCAAACATCTATACTATACTAATCATCAGAGATAAATGCTTAATTTCAAAACTGGCAGCAACTGTAGGATGACTAATGTCAACTTTCTTGTGCACTGTACTGGACTCTTAGTCATTGTAAGAAGTTTATAAAAATGAAAGCATAAACAATAAAAAAATGGTATAAAAAGCTGTCTAGTTGCACAAAACATTATCCTTGTGCATGTAGACATTATTTATACATTAAAATGCTTACTAAAATGTACAAGATTATCACCATTTGAAAATATAAATGAGCCCATTATTTGGACATAATGAAAATACACTATTTTATTTTCTAAAGGAGGATGAAAAACAAAAAGGCTCTCAGTTTAAAATACTCTGTTTGAGAAGTAAATCCAGATATTCTGGCCTGACAGTCTGGCTTCCTGCTGACAAAACTTTGGTGAACTGGAAATCCAGTGGGTGGAATGCACTGAACACATGCAAAGCTCTCGACATCACGGGCTAGGCCGTCCAGTGCCAGCACAGTTCCATTTGCCCAGAGAGGACCAATACAAAATAATGTGAAACCTTCTGTTAATAATGTGTTAAATACTTCACAGATTTATTGACCCCTGTATTGAAAAGAAACACTTGTATTTGCATGTTATAAAATATTGATCCTTGAGCTCAGGCTCATGAGATTGAGACCTACAAATCCCTGAGCTTCAGAGAATGCTGGACAGTATTTTATTGAAACTAGTATCTAGACTGGAAAAGATCAAAATTCAAAAAGTGACAAAAGTCTCTACAGAATGCATGCTGCTTTAATGCCATTGGCAACTTCAGAGTCATTAGTTGAGCCACTATAAACTGGGAAGGGTCTGAACTGATCAAATAACTTCTACCCATGACATAAAAATCTCTCACACTCATGTTCACTAAAGTTCAATATATTTTTTTTAAATTTTATGCAACAAGCATTTTAGTTAAATAACAAAAGAATAGAACCCAATGACAACTGTAAAAAATTAGTAGGGCCTGGGGTCAGTAGGGCTGGAGAGAAGCCTTAGTGGAATAAGCTCTTCCCTAGCAAGTTCAAGGGCCTGAGTTCAATCGCCAGTTCTGCCAAAACAAAATAAAACACCCAAACCTAGAATTTATTCCTTACAAAAGATAAACAAAAATGAACAAAAGGCACAGTGAAATAATGTGATCAGTCATTAAAAGAATGAAAATTGAAATAACAAACTAGTATTCAACAATGAAAACCAAACACAGCTTGGTCAGGTACAAGAAACTGTCATGAAGTTTATATTAAGAAAAAAAAGTCCGGGCCAGGGATATGGTTCAATGGAATAAGTGCTTCCCTGGCAAGCACAAGACTCAGAGTTCAATACTGGTTCTGACAAAAAAAATGAAGAAGAAGAAGAAGAAGAAGAAGAAGAAGAAGAAGAAGAAGAAGAAGAAGAAGAAGAAGAAGAAGAAGAAGAAGAAGAAGAAGAAGAAGAAGAAGAAGAAGAAGAAGAAAGGAGAAGAAATCCATGAAGGAGAAAGAAAAATTATACTGAACTATGAAATACTGTGTGTGCAGAATTCTAGAAGTGACAGAAATCAGTTCTGTGCTTAGCTAGGATAGTAGGAAAGTCGGTTGCTAAGGATCAGGAGGTTGTATAGATGCTCTGCACTGAAGAACGTGATCTCTACCTTGGTAAACAATAGAGTTGTGGGGACCGGGGAGACAGCTCAGTGGAGTAAGTGTTGGCCTGCCAAGCACAAGGTCCTGTGTTTGATCCCTGGTACCACTAAAAAAATTAGAGTTGTATTTGTTGACATTTAGATGAAAGACATTTAGTGTGTAAATTTAATTATATATAAATTATACACCAAATAAATAAGGCACAATGTTTAGGAACAGGTGGAGAATATTTGTAATAATCTCAAGGAACATGCTACAGTGATTTCAATTCCATGAAGTTACACACTCATTTTCAAAGCATCAATTAAAATCCACAAATACCAGGAATAAACAGGTCCAGAATTTTCTTAAAATGGACAATAAAATTCTAATGATAAAGTTTAATATGTATCATAACCTTCATCTCACACCGAAATGGGGGAGCACCACTTTCCTTACCAAGGTACTCCACTTAAATACAGTATTTCAGTGGCCACACTGAGTTGTACACAAATTGATTTATGTCAACAGGACCTAGTTCTAAAGTCATGATAGATAGGGTTTCTCTTTAAAAAATTATTTATGTATATGTTTGTTTGTTTATTCTTTCAGTGATCCTCCTGTCTCATGCTCCCCCAAGCTGGGACTCAGGTGCGAGCCAGCACACTTGGTTTCTGTGACTGGCGTGGGGCCCGGTGTTCAGTCCCAGGAATGAAACCTGAGTCATTGAGCTTAACAGGCAGGCGCTTACACCACCAAGCTAGGTGCCTTGCTGTAGGCTATTTTTTTGTAACTGTTTTCTGTTCCTTTCTGCCACCACAAGAGCGAGTGATTGCAAAATTATTTGAAAATGTGAGCTGCCTTGCAGGTGGGAAGAGATTAGACGATAGAAGGGCCAGTTGGGGAGATTATTTGTGGGAAGGTCTGATCAGTCCACGAAAGTGAGCTCAAATCTCAAGTGTGACACAGTTGTTTGAAAGACAATCTGAGGGTCATACACCTCAGCATCAGAAACGATGTCTTATAAAATGCAGATGCTGGCAGCTGGCATCGCCAGAGCACAGTATCATTATCCTGACGTAGGTATCAAGCAGTGTCAAACTCCAGTTCCTCAGCTCGCATTGCAGGTGTGAAAGGTGAAAATCCAAGAACTGAGAGGTGTCAGCCTTCCGCACGTTCGCTTCTATGCAGTTCTTCCACAACTACACTGGATTTCCGATCTTTGGCAGAGCAGTCTGAAGTGGACTCAGTTTGGAAGCTTGCCAAAAATCAACCATTTTTGCCCTATTTTATTAGCTTCGGAATCCAGAAATTTAGCACCATATCAGACTAACATGTTTGTAAAATGTGTGCCTTTGTTATAGAGACTGATGATGCATGCATTTGAAATCATCTTAATACTTTTTAGTGTGTTTACATAGGATTTTATTCAGGAAAAAGAAGTATTCACTTCCAAATTCTTAGCATTTAAAGCCTGTTATTTTTGCTGAGCCAAAAAAGATAAATACCAGAGAACCTAGAAAAGTTCCTCTGAGATATAACTTCCTCCATAGAGGAGAACAGAGGAATGACTTCCTCTGCGAAGAGTACGGATTGGATCGTGGGGTTAGCGCCTCACGAGCATTTACAGACGTCGGGGGGCTTCGAGCTAACTAAGACAACATTGGTGTACACGATTTAGAATTGTGAATAGAAGAAGAAAGAGAAGCGGTTCTCCTGGTCAGTTGCGCGTAAGGCGGAGTGTTATTAGCTCTGCACATTAAATGAAGGACTGTCTTTGTGGCACTGCATGTCACTGAGGTGTGAGACACCACCCAGTTGTAACAGAAAGAAATAAATGAGCTGTGGTTGATAACAGAGCTCGTTCTGTGCCCCATTCTCTTCAATTTTCTTGGGAGCAGATGTAGAAATGATCTTAAGCAGAAGGCCAGGAGACTATTCCATCTCAGAATTCGTGACAGTTACTATAATTTCAAAAGAGAAACAAAGCAGATACCAATAACAGATGGTCTAAAAGTCACTGTGCACATTTTCTGCACAATTGAGATAAACAATGGGGTGCAATTTAAATGACAAAAAGAAGAAAAATGGAATATTAAAGCTAGAGATCAGATAATTTTAATGAATTTCTGATTGCAGAACTAAATCTGCTTGTGGCCCAAACAATGCCAACGTGAATGCTATGCATTCTCGCTGACTGGTTTTAATTTTGCCAAATATTTTGTTAACTGAAAATCATTTTTTATCTTGTATTAAATAATTTCTCTTATATCTTGTACATTTTCAATATTTTAAACTTCAGTCCTCAACCTCTAGTAGCAAGTTGCTATTCAAATAACATTGGAAAGTTTTAATTTTATTTTGATTGGAATCTTAATTATGCATCTGACTGCTAAATTTAAGCAATATGTCTGCATCTAAAATAATCATATGTAGTCTTGTGTGCAAACACCATACATGTGCTAATTCTGAATAAAGATTTTTTATTTTTAAAGAGAAAAAATAATAAAAAGATGTAGAATTTCAAGACAAGATGATAGGAAATTAATAATTGCATTTTATTATCATCAAAGTAGTTGCTCAGATTATCAGAGACAAAACTGATCAAAGAATATAAGCACTAATTGCTCCTTTCAGTGAACCAATAGAAATTAGTAGTACAGTTATCTTAGCTATCGTGTGTGTGTGTGTGTGTGTGTGTGTGTGTGTGTGTGTGTGTGTAGGAACCCGATGCTCCTATCTTCACTAAAGCGAGCAGGGACTTGTGCTTTCCTTGGTGTTTCACTCCTGCCTGAGCCTCCCACCCAGGCCCACAAGCAGAGCTCCTTGCTGTGCACATGGAGGTCCTCCTGCTCAGACAGGAGAATGGCGTGGCTCTCTAACACAGTCACAAATACCATGACCTGCTTTATAAAAAGAAGTAAACTGGGGTCAGAGAGCAAGGAGACAAAGGGAACTAAGAATTTGGGAAGAGCTAGAATGTCATGCTGGCTAAAGTAGGTGTGCTGGCAGAGAGGAGATTACCATTTCTGCACAGCTCAAAGATACTTTAACTTCTCAATGAACAAGAAGGGAAGTTTCCTTAGCACTTATTTCCCCTCTTCACTAACAACATTGTCTCTTCTAGTAAATCTTATCTATTGATAGTGATCAACTATCTTTGATCCAACTATAGCTATTGTCCAGCTATCTATGTTTAAATTTTGCCACCCAAAGAGATCTACATCATAATATTGCTACAATAACAAGAGATAGGTGTGGGCTTCTAGAATTAAACAGTAATGGTTTAAATTGTGTCATGAGGCACACAATCAAAGTGCAGCTTCAATTTTGAATTGTTTTACTTAAATATTATATGTATACATATATACACACATGTAAGTCTATATATTCACAGAAGTATGATCATGTACATACAAAAGTTTAAATTTATGTGTAAATTTAATAATTTTGAAAGCATGCCCTAAATTATATCTTGATAAAGAAAATGTTATAGCTATTAGAAATTATGCTTGAGGTTGCAAAAATAAAGAGGACTTAAACATTTAAGACATATATTTTTATTGTTTAATTTTTAAATTTTTGTGCTTATTTTTGAACAGTAAAATTCTTAACGCTGAAATTGTCATTTCATTGCACCAATCTCACTTTATTCATGTCCATATTTATATTTCTGTATGAACTCAGTTGTAGTTTCTGTGTTTTAGTCCATTCATATCTTCATCATTTCATAATAAATGAACACAAATTTGGTTGAATTTAAACACATCAGGAAATACGAGAAATATTAATGGTTATGCAGGCAAATACAATACTCATAATTTTTACCAAGTTCTTTCATTTGGTGGTTATTATTCAGACACTCAAAATAATATACATTTTAGTACATGTGCACATAGGAACCAAAATGCAGAATTGTTCTATTTGGTTGAATATTTTTTTCCGATTTAATAATGACTGGCTTGCTCGTCATCGCTTTCTTCTGGGTGAAAGCATATCTTTTTCATGCAAAACCTCAAATGCCCTAATTCTCCAGTGGCTTTATCTGAGCAACCTCTGAACTAGCATTTTTTTAATTTTTACTTATCAGGAAACAACTATCTTCTACTTGTTCAATGGATACATAGACATCACTGAACTGAAGGTTGAAAATTTCTCTTTAACTGAAAAGCATTCTGCACCATGGAAAAATTTCTTTTCTGCTTGCTGGTCTTTGATGCAGTAATGCTTTTTTGGGGGGAGGGAGTGTGGAACCACCCCTCCTGTTTCTTCTCTAGCAAGTCTGTGGATATGACAGAGTATTCCCTGCATGTCGGATTTGGCTGTGGAAGTGTTCTCAAACCAAGATCAGGCTCATACAAAGGTAAAGATAAAAGAGTGAACCGTAGCAGATTCCAAGCAAAGTTTCTTTCCAGCCCCAAAGTCAGTATTTCTAACCCTTCATGTACAACTCTGAATCCGTGCTGTCAAGATCAGATCATCTGAAATGAGGTCCAAAACACACATGAACACTATTTTCTGATTCACAAATTACTAACTTTATTTACAGAGATTATTGTGTACTGTTTGTTATAAATGATTGGGGGATGCTGCGATAGCTCAGGGGACTAAGCACCTGCTTGGGCAAGTGCAGGAACCTGGGTTCAATCCCTGGCACCACATGCCACACCAGCCCTGACACCAGGCATGCTGAGCCAGCCACTGAGATGGGGCATGACAGCGCAGGCCTGTAATCCCAGTGCTTGAGAAGCAAAAACTGGAGGATCAGTACATGTCTGAGCTGCACAGTGAGACTCTTTACCAAATACATTTAAAAAAAAAAAGTGTTAAATAAATGATTGGATGCATTTTCTGAGAAACACTTTAGAGATTTTCTTTGTTAAAAATAAAGCTCTGCTGAAGTGTTCTGATACAAAATTACTGTTGTATCTCATGGTCCAAAGGATTTATAGAGGGGTTGTCTTCAATTCTCTGTGAAATTATTTCTTTATATCCTGCACAGTCAGCACTATGACCTGTTGTTCTTATAGGGCCTGAGCACTTGCTCTACACCCACAGCCCAGTTCTGTATACTACAGAACAATATTCTGAATTTGCGCCATTGCCAGCTCCAGATACAAACTGATGTCATTTTAGAAACATGTGTTAAGATTCATGAGGACAGGAAGAGTGAGTAAGAGAGGTATCACCATCTTGTAGGCAAATATTGGCTTTCAGAGTGACCGCAGTCAACACACTTACAGTAGATAAACAGACATGTATTATACCCAAAATTTCTTAACTTAATGATTAAATTAAAAAGCTTAATCCTTTCCTCAGGATTTAAGTATGAAAAATATGTTTGAGAAACATGAAGAGACTTAGTTTCTATTTCAGAATACTAACTTCTCTCTCCATCTACCAGATGTCACACACAAACACACACACACACACTCACACACACACACACACACACACTCATAGATTTGATTCTGTCTGGTTCTAAAACATCCTCACCATTTCATAAGGAATTCCTTGTTCCTATTCATGACATTATCAAAATAGAAGGTATTTAAACTAGTTTTGTTCTAAAGGTGTAAGGATAATAGGCGCCTTTCATTTAATTAATAAATTTTATTTTAATGAGCAGTTGATTTAATTAGAGTTGGAAGGGGGTTGTTGATTTGCAGTGGCAGTGATGCTGGAGAAAAACCACATAGAAATAACATTACAAAATACCGGGCCAGAGAGCCAGGGGAGGCAAAACAGAGGAGGGAACCACACTGTTCAGGAGAAACAGTGCGAAGTCCGGATTTTTGGATTCAAAAATAGCTGAAATTATTTTGTCATGCAAGGCTTCAGAAAGAGAAGTTCCTGGGACTAAAACAAAAAGCATCTACCAGAAAGCATTATTACAGAGCAAAGACCCCCAAACATCAATAAGTCCTAACTGCATATCCCACCAATGAATTACTTTCATCAACATCATTTGTCCAAGTAATAAATTAGTTCTTACAGTACAAGTCAGAGCCATGACAGGCCAAAAGGCTTTGGCACTGAGCAACAGGCTTCAGTTTATGTAAACCAAGACTGTTCGCGAGACTTCTGCTGTCTGCTCTGCTCCTTTCTGCACGCAGTCAAGAAGCGAGAGGGACAGGACGTCCTGAGGATCGGTAGGCAGATGCTGCAGCACCTCCAGAGCAGAGTGACATGGATCGTGAAGTGATCACACTTTTTTAAATAAATTGGTCCTGCGTTGGGTTGCTCTTAAAT
This sequence comes from Ctenomys sociabilis, assembly GCA_004027165.1. Taxonomy (NCBI): domain Eukaryota; kingdom Metazoa; phylum Chordata; class Mammalia; order Rodentia; family Ctenomyidae; genus Ctenomys; species Ctenomys sociabilis. Next base: position 70,083 of record PVKA01001810.1, on the reverse strand, counting down.
TATCCCCTTGGACACAAAAGTCTTGTATAGTGCTGAGAAAGGCCACATGACAATATCTATAGCACAATCAGAGACTCCTTTCTGACTTAATTTTTTCTCCCTGACACGATGCCATTCGAATGATTGTCAGCGACGGTAACATGTGGACGCAGTGCAGAAAGGGCAGCTGCTCCCTCTCACTTTTCGTTGTGCCTCCAAAACCAAAGAGGACTTTCGTCTGAAAAGCTAGAAACATACATACACTTTCTGCAAAAGATGGCACTACTTCCAAGCCGCTAGAATGTCTTCTCCTCTTTCTTTCCTCTATGATTGTTCCTGCTAAGTCTTCCTTAGATGGATGGGCTAAGAACATCACAATACAGCTCTGCCTGCAGTTTCGTCTGACTTGTTCCTGTTATAAATATTGTGCTCAAAGTAAATAACTTAGTGGTCTGAGAACATAGCACGGCTTGCTGCCTCTCCACCTCTACTCATATCCTTTCCTTTGCCTTCTCAAAGGTTTCTGCTGTGCGGATTTGCCTGACAGCCAATCACAACTCTGAGCTGCCCACTAGAAGCTCCTGTGTATCAAGATCTGCCATAGGTTGAGTCAACATACCTAATATATATTTTCATTACTTATTTTAATTTAGTAATTTACTTGATATATGTTAATTGTATGAATAGTTGTGATATTTTTATTATCTTGAACCCTCCAGTATTTAGTCCACTACATAGGGAAAGTTAATTGTTAATTGGAAAATATTCAAATGACTTATTGTTAAAGAAAAATATGTTAATGGAATCATCAAGATCTTCCAGGACCCATCTATAAAGATTCATTCTGCCAGTCATCTGTATCCCCTCTCCTCACTCACGTAACTCAGAAGGACATCAGAGGTCAATCATTTATTAATAAATCAGTTAGTCACTATCTGATTAACAACTATCAGTACTCCAAAAATAGAAAACAATGCCTAAATTCAGACATAGAATTTTTTTTCATAAACTCTTTGGCAAATTTTACTTTATTTTCTTTCTTTGTTTTGTTGGTATCAGGAATTGAACTCACAACCTTGCACCTGCCAGGCAGGCACTGTGCCAACAAGCTATATCCCCAGAGCTCTTTGGTAAAATTGGAAGGTCTCTTATGTTGTAATCCTACCATCCATAGATGTCCACACTCACATAATTGTATTTCACGTAGAATACTAAAAGGTTCCATGTGTTCAGTGCATTCAACTCTATGCCACAATGTTAAGTTTGGGTGACAGTTTCAGATATAATTATAGTAGCATGTCCTACGCACTTAGCTAATTTTTGACAGCATGTCTTAAGTCAAGTGTTCTTTGATAACTTGTGTGATAATGATTAATAAGAAGTAATCTTTGCTCTCTGGGATCTCACAGTCTAGGAAACAGAGGCAGGGCATGCATACAGTATTTCTGATTCACTAAAGTGCTATTTGCATGGTTTATAATGTAAGTTTCTGCTTGATGCTTTCAGGAAGTGCAGATCAAAGCAGATAATTTGAATGGGAACCAAAGGAGGAATAAAATTTTTGTAGCAAACTTGATACAAAGCTGCAATCAGAAATATAGAATATGTAGCAGCATAATTATAGTGAACTATTAAATACTTTTGGAAGGTGGGGTGAAATTTAAAAAATACTTTCAATTCGATTTAAAAGAAATTATAGCAAACTGGTTTTAATAGTAAAAGTATCATAACTCTGACTCCGGTTGCTTAATTCACTAGCTCACACATGTTATCAGTAGCTATAATTTATTTCTTATGTTACTCCTTGTGGGTGCTTGGTAGAGTTATTCCTGGGAGCTAGTAAGGTGCTTCTCGACGAAATTAACAGCTGCCTTTGTACAAGGAAGAACCCCTTCCCTTTTGTGGCAGCACAAAATTTCGGTTTCAGGGCTAGAGTAGAAGAAGAAGGAATAAGGTCTACCCCTGAAGGGGAAGAGCCACCTTTTCCTCTCCTCATGGATCAAAGCTCTCGGTTTTGAACCCTGGACTACAGACCAGCAGTTTCCCAGGCCTTCACAATTCACACTCCAGCTTTCCCATCTCCACAACCTGTAGAGAGCAGAGCGTAGGCCTTCTCAGCATGTGTAACTGTGGGAGCCAATTCTCTTAATAAATTCCTTCTTCTATCTACAGACATTCTATTTGTTTTGCTTTCTCTGAAGTACTACAAATAATACAACGAAGAACCATGCCTGTATTGCTCCACTCTTTAATTTGGTATGAGAGTTCAGTCAAGCTGTGTGCTGTCGAGATTGCCACCAGAAGCATGCTCTGCATTTTACCTTTATTTACATTCATTGCTGCGAGCTTGGTTTGATATTTGATACTACAGCCTTGTGTGCTATCAGCCTTTGGTCAGCTACATTCACAAACAATGTTGCACTCTCCTCATCCAGTGGATTAGAGAAATGGGTAGAAAGCAGAAGGTGGGGCAAGGGGACTGAACATTTATCCCGGGAGCTCCGAAGCTTCTCCACAAGTGACACTGGTATCTGCGATTCGCTGTTCACAACTTCAGGGCCTGTGAACTTCAATACTGTCAGCGCTTGCTGGCTCCTCGCCCAGGCGTCAGAGGGCGAAGGCCAGCGCTGCCTGAGCATACATTTGTTCCCAAAATGGCATGGAGAAATTCATTCTTATTTTAAATCTGTCATCACTTGAAATATATTGTGTTTTTATTTTTTTCATTGCCTTTCATTAGAAAAATAAAATGAGAAATTAAAGGTCCTCCAAAGACACTGTCACTTTCAGAAAAATGTTGACTTCTTTTTTTTTTCTCTACTATTTTGTATTTATTAGATAATAAAGTAGTTATGTAAGGTGAAATCATTACTTTGAGATATTTCTACAATGTCTTAATTTATCTGTGTCAGTATAAAATATATTTATAATCTGACTGTTTAAAAAGGCAGCCCTGGGTTACACCTTTTGTATATAATGAATTCCAATCTTAAAATCATTCACCTCTAAATACAGAATTTAAAATGGACTCATCAATTTTTCTCTTCCGAGTGGGGATGGTGAACATACAGGAACCGCTGGTCCTCCTGCAAGGTATTTTTGTTCTGACTTTGATTTGAAGCATTTCCTTCTAGTGGTATAAATCACACTCTTTATGTAATTAGTTAAGATGGAACTGTAGACCACAAAATAAAACCAAAAGGTAGCTTTAGAGCTTCCTGGGAGATAAGAATGTTTGTCCAAATGTTTTTTCAAATAAAATCTGCATATTGGAAGATGTTTAAATATGAATGGTTGACTTGGACATTTAAAAAATAAAATGTTACTCATGACTAAAACACAAACACAAAACAATGATGATTTTAATGTAAATAATATACACTTAAACTGTTTGTTACTTCTCGATGTCATGTAGATGGATGCTAATTTCATAAACAGACATGGTTAGAACATGGCTGAGAAGTAAGACACCCAGGCAATGGTCTGGTCTACTGTGTGTGTGTCTCCTTGCCAGGACAAGCACCACTCACGTCTCTTTCTATTGTCACAAAATGACATTAAACTGCAAGAAAAGGGAGCAATGCAGACAGACAAAGATTACAGAGACAGAGGGAGGGACAGAGAGAAACAGAGAGAGAGAGTGACAACGACAGAAACAGGCAGAGAGACAGGGTGGCATAATTGTAGATGGGGACAATAACTAACAAGGTAATGCCTTGGTATCCCTGAAGGTTAAGCACATTTTGTACTAAGTAAAATTTAATTTGTCATAAAAGCCTACTTAAAATAAGTAACCAGTGGTGTTGTACATGAAGCTGTACTATACAAATTTTGCAGTTGTAAGAAGTATAGACAGAGTAAACATTGAACTACATACAAGCATTTCCTGAACAGGCCGATCAGCTGACTGAGGTCGTTGGGACAGCGAATAAAATTGAAGGAATTGATCAGGCAGATGATTCAGTGGAATAAGCGCTTCCCTGGCAAGAACAAGGGTCTGAGTTTGATCCCTGGCTCTGAAAAAATAAATAAATAAAATTGAAAGAATGATTTTGGAAGTGCAAGAGAGACTGGTTTAAAGAAATTCTCATTAGTTCAGTTACCTAAAGACTTTTACAAAAAAGACATAGATGATGAGAGAAAATTTATCTGGAATGATCTAAGATAAACTAGTAGCATATATGGAATAAATCAACATATATATTATAATAGTTTTGAATCAGTGAAATAAGTACTTTGGGTAAATATGGCACATGTACCAACTTCCTAGTTATCTCCTCTATTTTGCTCTCTATTATATATATGTTTCCTGTGTCTTATATAAGCGATATGAAGTGATATTTGAGTTTGTGCATCTCACTTTTGTCACAGCATTATATTCTGACACAGCATCTATTTACCCATAAAGGTCTCCAGTTTACCACTCTTTGTGGTAGAGTAGTACCCTCTGTTCATGGGTATATACACTGTTCCCAATGTCTGTATACTATAAATTGTGCTCTCTTAAACATGGGTGTCCAGGGACCCTGTATTATGACAATGTTAACTCTTTAGGGAAAACACTAGAAGGCAGATAGCTGGGTCAAATGAAATGTATACTTTCAGACTTGGAGGAAACATTTACACAGGGGAAATGATCTCCCGATGGCGTGTACTAGCTTGCATTTTCAACAGCAATGTAGAAGTATGGCAGCAGTGCAACAGATGACAATATATTTTCAAATTCTGTAGGTCACGGCCTTAACCTGTTGGTTGTTTCCTTTGCTATGCAGAAACTTTTTAATTTGCTATGGTCCCAATTGTTGATCTCAGTATTATCTTTTGCCATTGGGGTTCGGCTTATAAGGTCCTTTCCTGAATGTCTAAAAAAGTTATGTGTGTTTTATCTTCCAGCAAATTAAATATTTCTATCTTTGACCCACTGAGATTTTACATTAGTACCTGGTAGGGATAAGAGTCTACACTCAGACTTCTGCCTGTGCATAGCCACCTTTCTGAGCACCAGCGAGTGCAGAGGCCCTCTGTCCTCTGGTGAATGATTTTGGGTTCTTCAGCAAAAGTCAAAAAGCTGTGTTTGTCTGAGGGTGTTTCTGCTTCTTTTCTGTTGCACTGGCCCACATGCCTGTTGCTTTGGTCCACACACCTGTTTAATGTGCTGGTGCCATGCTGTTTTCATTAGTGCGGCTTTACAGAGTACCTTCAGTGTCGAATTGTGATATATCCTGCATGACATTTGTGACCCAAATTGTTCTTGCTATTCTGAGTCCGATTTCACATAAATGCTAAGATAGAATTCTCCAGCTTGTAAGAAATAATCACAGTATTTAAATTGGGTTTGCATTAAATCTGTAGATCAAAATCTGAACTTTGATTATGTTCATTTTGCCTATCAAGGAACAGGGCTAGCTTTCATTTTGTAATATCCTTTTTGTATTTTCTTTGTCCAAGTGATATAATTTTCATTATGGAGATTTCACTGGTTTAGTTATGTCAGTGCCTAAGTATGTAGTTTTTCAATAATGTAGTAAATGGCAGTTTTCCCAAATTGTTTTTTCAGTGAGTTTGTAATTGATGTGTATGAAAAATAGTGATTTCTGTGTGTTAATTTTTTTTTTTTTTTTTGTCTTTTTGAGACAGGGTCTCATTATGCAGTTCAGGCTGGCTTTAAGCTCACTTTGTAGCTCAGGCTGGTCTCGAACTCACAACAATCCTCCTGCCTCAGCCTCCCGAGTGCTGCGCCACCACGCCCGGCTGTGTGTTAATTTTGTATCCCAGGACACTGCTGAATTTGGTATCATTTCTAATAATTTTTAAAACAAAACTTTTTATTTATTTATTTGGTAATTGGTCTTGCTATTCAACTGAGACTCATAGAGATCCTCTTGTCTCAGCCTCCCCTGGCCTGGAATTATGGGCAAGCATCTGCATGCATGGTTTCAGTGGCCAGCTTAGTGCACTGGGGTTCCAGGCCCAGCACGACAAACAGTACCAGGGATCAAACTCAGGTCCTTGTGCTTCCTATGCAGGTGCTTAGACTACTGAGCTATCTCCCCTGCGCTTGAGTTTTTTTTTACTACTATTCCTTGACTTCTTTATTATTTCTCTTTTCTGAATTGAGACTGTACAGTAAGTATATTCTGTTATTGTGATTACCTTAGTTTATGCTTATGTTAAAAATACCTTTCTCTCTTGATTTTGAAAGAGATATTTACTGGATATACTAATCCAACTTGAAAATAATTTTCTTCCAGAGCTTGAAATATAACCATTCTCTACTCTCTGAACCCTTACATTTTTTACCGAGAAAGGAGCTGTTATCAGTTGGGTCTGCCTTTGTAAGACTTTGGTTTCTTTTTCCCAGTTTGTACCTTTGATATTCTTTACCTATTCTGCAATCTTGATATGTTAACTACAGGATTACATGGGGATTTATTCTTCTTTGGGTCATGACTGTTTGGGGCTCTGAATACCTACTGTGCCAAGCTTCTAAAATATTCAGAAAACTCTCTGTTGTTGCTTCACCATGTTGATTTTCGGTGCATTTTATCTTGTATTTTGGTGCCTTCTATTCTTTTAAAAGCCTATAAATTTCTATGGATAAATAATCCACTTCTATTGTGGACTGCTGATCTGTGTTGGATTGTTTTATTTAAAAAATATACATATATATATATATATATATATATATATATATATATATATATATATGTAAAATTAGCTATCTATGTTTTGAATATCTATATCATATGTATTATTTTATGTTACCTTGTTTATTTTTTCTGTTTTTTCTATTTGTTTTTGCTTCTATTTTTCACTCCTCAAGTTAAAATACAAATAAATAATTTTTTTAAAAGCCTATGAATTTGATCATCTATTCCTATCCCAGAGATCCTGCTTGTTTTGTTCACCAAATTTTTGCTTACTATAATGATTGTGATAATTCAACTACTTAATTCTTGAGTACTGAAATTTTATGCTCTGGTTCACTGTTTTTATTTTGTCACATTTTCCTCTGAGTTTTTTATTTGTGTTTCTGAGCTGTTCTTTTTTAAAGTTTCTACGTGAACATTTTTTAACTTGAGAATGTTATCTCTTTATTGAGCTGCTCTTTGGTACCCTACTATTGACCTTATTACCCTCAGTTATATATTTATATTCTTTCGACAAGTTTGATAGTTATCATGATTGTTTTTTCATTCTTTGTGTAATGTTTTGTCTATTTCGTGGCAACTGAAATACATCTGTAAGGAAGAATTAACTTTAAGAGTATTCATTTCACGTGTTTTTTCTTATATCTTAAATTTCTTCAAAGAGATCTGTGCAACTATTTGAGCAGAATTCTTTCACCCCTATCTGTGAGGGGTCACCAGTGGGACTGGCTGCTGTTGATGATGTGCCTTGGCCGAATCCTGAAGATATTCCCTAAACTTCTCATTATAATGCATTCTGAGAAGCTGAAGACATGAATGGGAGAGGAGAGAGAGAGGGACAGGGAAAGGACAAGAGGTAGAGAAACGAAGAGAGAAAACTAGGAGAGAGGCTCTAAGCCAAAAGGTAAGGAGTGAGGGAACAGGGTGAAGGAGAGCAGAGGGAGTAACCGTGAGAAGGAAATAGAGCACATTGTGTGTACGTGTGCATATGTACAAAAAGATGCCCATCATTCTGCATAACTAATATGAAGAAGGATCATCCTTCTTGCTTTTACCAGTCAGCCACTGACACTTTACGCATGCTCAACTAAACTGAGACAAATGAAGCTTAGGGTTAAAAAAAATGAATTATCACCCAGTATGACCCTTTGAGAGAGGCATGACATCCAGCATAACTCCTACTGTTCTGGTGAAAATCAAACAGAAATAAACAACGCATAAATGGGAATTTTGTGGAGAAGGTAAAACTATCCTTAAGCATAAAGAGAAAGTACAGCAAATATTTTCACTATATTTTTATTTAAACCTTTTCCAAATTCTCAACATCAGTGTCTGAACAACCTCTCCAAAGATGGGATCCGTAGCCGCGAACCATTCTCAGTCTTACCTTATGACTCTCCTGAACAAAAAAATACAGAAAAAGTCCCTCCCTTGTGCTGGGGACCTCTCCCTCTATAATGAGCAGGGAGGGGCCACGACACCATAATTGGAGTGGTTGTCCAGTGTTCACAGGGTCACGGACAGGAATATATACTATCACCATCTGTGATTCTGTGCCTAAATCACAATGTGCTGAAAAGGCATTTGAGATGCAAATAACAAACAATAATGCCAACAAATAAATAACAATGTCTCATTTTGAGGAGTTAACATAGTAATAAGTTGCTATTGCGAACTGAGAAATTCTTTTTTAGATGTCCCACATGATGCCAAATATGAAGTCATGCATTTATACTTCAAGTATAAGATGTTTTAACCATTTTCAGTAAGTATTTTAATTTATTTATGTATAGATTGATACTTTCTTAATTAAATGTTTTAAAAATTAATATTTCTGTAGCTTTCTTTGCCATGGATTTATTCTTTTATCTCATTTCTAATTAGAAATGTCTGGCCTAGAATTATAGGACTTTAACTCTGATTACAGCTTTGTGATTTAAATAATACACTTTATACTTATCACTCTTTTTTTCATTCTGGTTAGCACCTTTTAATCCTCTAAAGATAATAGATATTGGTTAATTAAGTTAATGGGAAAATTTGCAAAGTTCAGACCTTAATGACATACAGATATCAAAAACTTAATTACATATTTACAAGGTTGTTGTTTATGTTTTAAAGTCATATTCAGAATCTGTGTTAATCAATGTGCACTTCTCCCCAGTCAGTACAATTATGATTAATCCTGCCATTGTAAGATTCATTTAGTTCAGGTGCTATTTTATTCCTTGAGTTTGCAGCCAGCTTTTCTGTTCATTTCTTGCCAAGGCAATGACCTATAGATATCTTGGTTTGAAACCAAAAGAAGTTTTCTTCTATTTTTTATATAGACTTGAACTTTTTGTCTAATTTGAATCAACCAACTATGCAAATTATGAAAAAATATTTAAACAGAAGAGAAATGTAAAGCTAACAACTTATTAGTTTCCATCAGAATAAATAACACTTAATTTTCACTTGTATCCTTATTTCATTTAGTGGAGAAAAATAAAACGAGAGCAACAATCCAGCATGATTGATGCAATCATAGCAAATCATTTTGATTTGATAATATGCAGATAATACTGTGATATAGAAAGTGTCAATGTCTTTAAATGACCACAATTTTTTTTTATTATTACTAAACCTCTAGTTGCACACCCTTATGATGCTTGATAAATAATTTATGAAGACTGAATAAGAAAGGACAGTGGAATATGTCAGCTACTGACAATGTACAATGGCTCGCTAAGTGTATGTTTGTGCCACCAGAAATTACTCAAGAACTCATGACACATGGAACTCTTTAAGATAGTAATCGGTTCGCTAACCTGGGAGGAAATGCCAGCACTTTGTGACCGCAGTGTTCACATGCATAACCAGGCGAGGTAAACCTTATTACAACTTACATCCTATTTAAATTAGGTCAAGAAGTTGCTTAGATAAGCCAGAGACACAGATGCTCAGAAAGCATTATAAAATTTCATTGACCTACAGAAAATAGGTCTATCAGGAGACACTGAATAATACATTAAAAGTGTGTGCAAGATAGGTCCAGGAACACAGGTATACAGCGTTGTGAAGTAAAGAAATATAATTATAAAACATGTACTTTTTCCTACTAAACACTGATTGGGTTACACATGGGAGTCATGTTATGTTTGGTTTTTTTTTTTTTTTTCTTTTTTTGTGGGAGGTGGAACCAGGAATTGAACTCAGGCCCTTGCACCTGCCAGGGAAGCAGTTATTTCACTGGGTCATCTCCCCAACCCTATGTCATCTTTCATCTATGTTGTTTCTTTCATACTCTACAACTTGACTCTTATGCAGTGGATAATGACTCTTTGAAATTCACATGATCTGAGCCGTATCTTCCAGCTTGCTTTTTCCTCCTTAAACAAAATAAATTTAATTAAATAAAGTCTATATAACTAAAGGTGCATTTAAAAATTCAGTTATGTCCCTGTCATTTAGATTTGTAAGTGTTGTCTGCAGTCTTTCCTTCTCTCATTATGTCATGATCAAGAATTTCTTATTGAGCTGAAATATGGACTTTTGGGGCACAATGTCATGTGCTACATTGTCATTTGGGGGTTTCAATTAGTTCATAGCCTGATTATAGATATTAATTTCTTTTTCAATTTAAACAGACTAAATTAAGTTTTTATCTTCTGCCCTCCAGCAGGATCTTCAACAGTTGATGGGAATAGACACACATTTTATTTAAAAAGCCCTCAAAAGTGTTGTACTTCAAAAAAAGGCATATGTGAGTGAGTAGTGTTACCACGCTGCCGTAGCAGCCTTGGTCATGCTGGAGAATTTGCTTAACTGGTGATAATAGCTCCATACGTCTAATCTATGTATATTAGTTGTTACTGATTTTTAAATATCTAATATTTTCCATTTTGTGACGTTTTAAGCTTCAAGATCACAAGAGGTACTTAACAAATAATGTTAAGTACAAATTGTAGTGAAGGTCAGATCCCAGAGAATGAAAATAACTGGACAGTGAAAAATGTTTTCCTCCTACGCACTTTTATGTCCGCTCTTACATTTCTGTAGCTACAAGTCCTTTTCTTATTGATATCCATATCAGAATTTCATTTATTTTTGTGGGAAACAGACGCATCATAGGAAAGCAAAGCCGTTCCAGCAAGCTGAAGGAAAATTAAAAGCCACGGGTTATTCCGTTTTCAAATTGAGAAGCTTATCCGCAGAATTGAGCTGGAGGGAGCATGCTTTCCATTTGCAACATGGGAATGGAAAGGATGTTGCCGGGTCACTTCAGGGGTGGCTGTGGAAGAGCAGCTGGCGCTTCTGCTCCCTGCGGTGGCCTCCTGGGCACATGACTGAACCTGTGCTCTGTGAGCTAAGTGTCTCTTTCCAACAGGGACCTTAAGGGGGAAAGAAGTTTTCTGAAGATTCATCACAACAAACTGAGGACATCTTCTTTTCTCTAGTGAATAACATAAATGATCGCTTTTATTCCTTCACTTATAAGCCCAAATAAATTAATTACCTTGATAATAAATTGAATTTTCTGTTCTTCCTGAACACATTTCTGAAATCTAGTGTGTAGAGTCATGCCAACTTCTTCCCTTTTTTGTTCATTATTTTCTGGTGATGAAAGAACTTTTGGGGATTTAGAAAATTTGTTGCTAAACTAGCAGGTAAAAATCCACAAACATAGCAAATCTGAGATGGCCTTATTAATATATTAGAATCATCGATATACAGTCTGGTATTTATTTAACCTTACAAGTGTTTGCCTTTTTCACATTATAATTTCATCACATTGCTCAAAGATCACAATGTCTAATAGAACTTATAAATCTGAAATCAGATACATACATAGAATAAGTGTCACTCAGCACTGAGCTTTACTGTTGATACCAGTGTATGAATCCAAGTGAAAGCAAGTCCAAATAGCAAAGAAAGAGACTATAAGGAAGAAAGTGCTTTCAAAGAATATTTACTGAAGTGTCTAGTTGGATTTTCTGCCAAACACAAACACCAAAACGAAAACAATCACAAAAAAAAAACCCTCTACTCAAGTTTTACTGAGCGTGTAAAATAAAAAAATAACTAGGGATTTAATTGATCGTAGAATGGAAAATTGACCTTGGAACCTTAAAATGGAACTTTTAAAAAAACTCCGTAATGCCATCAATACTCAGCTTTTGGACAATGTCCCCATTATCTGTCACCTTAATATTTGTTTAAAATACTGCATTCAAGGAGATTTTTATAGTACTTTGCTGGTGTTGCTATCATGATTAAATCATTGAAACTACCTGTGTTAATTGAGAGCAGCACGGGAAATTTGGTCATCATGGGACTCGCATGCATACACCCTCCACCAAGGTTGGGGCAGTGTGGGAAGGAGAGGACCCTCATGTCCCCCTGAATTAAAGCGGTCCAAGCGAATCTGTTCAGTGCTGAGGACCATGGAAACAACATGGAATGTACCAGAAAAGTTTTCCTGTGAGAGCTAACTGAGCATTCAACAGGGAAACGCGGCTGTGGTGTACAAGGCACACTTCACACTGGACCTGACTCCCCTGGTCTTAGGCTTTCCTGAAGTCCAGTTCACGGAAAGCCTCCCACTGTGCTGCCCATCAACTGCTGCCAGATGACTGCATTTATTCCTAAGGCAGGGAGAGAATAACGCTGCCTGTTCTGCATTTTTTCCCTAGGCTACCCTCCTCCTCATGCTCTGGTAAACTGGGTTCACTTTTCCAGTTAATGCTTTGTGCATACATCATAGGACTGCTTAGAACAAATAACCTTCCTCTCACAAGTCTTTGAAAAATTTACACGAGCTGTTCATTTCTTCCTTATTGTCAGATTCATCTTTGTTAAATAAATTCTATACTCAAAACAATGTTCACATAAAGATTACCATAGGAACTATAAAATCTAGTAAGATACTTCTCATTTTTTAGAAAAGTAATAATTGCATCTTTTTGAAGGAATGAGTAAAAATTTTACAGGACTGTTCATTAGCATTGGAAATGTATGCCATATAGTCTGGAGAAAACTGCCAAATTATGAACGCATTTACTGATAGGATGATATGGTTTTAATACTTAATTAGCTTGGAATTCTAAATTATAGCCATATTTACTTTAAGGGTATAGTTGCCAAAATCATTTTTTCCTTAAGATTAATTTTTTTGTTTAAACTGTTTCCTTGAATCTTTCTTTCAAGGATCTACAGTGTCTGTTCTGTCTATGGCAAGGTATAGCACATGGGGCATTTCAGGCACTATGATGATTCTGGACATAGAGTAAAACTTGTAGAAAAAGCAATATAGAAAAATATGTAGGAGATTAAGTGAACACGCACACACACATGCACACACATGCACACACACACACACACACACACACACACACACATGAACTCCCAAGAGAAACATATTCAATAGATGAATCAATTATGCTTCAGTAAATTTCATTACTACATCCTGCCAGGGCCTAAATTATTTGCTAAAGAGATACTTCCAGACAATGACATCATTCTATGGATGTGTGTCCCACTCATATAAAAGTTTAATGCTATATCTAAAAGCAAATTCAACTAAGCTATTGTCCCCGAAACATTTCATGACTACTTAAGAATGACTAAAATGTGTTTACAAAGTGGTACACATATATTTCTGTCACTGGAAAAAGAGTATTCTAGTGAGTCTATTTCATTCCTTAAATTTACTTTCTCTGCAGCCTAAGAAATTTCTAAAATATAACTTGGCACAGAAATGGATACCATAGTTCTAAGAAATATGCTGAATGTAACACAGAGAAAAAATATTTCAAACGACATTCATTTTCATTTAACTCCGTTTCTAAATTTCTATATGAGACATTACTTCTTCTAAATGAAATATACAATGGAATGTTTGATATTTATTTTATGGGGACTCATTAACTTCTTATAAAGGACTTATATCTAGTTAGTGTAAGTTCATGACCTTATGGTAAATTCAGTAAGTCAAAAAAGACAGACACTTTTTGTTATAAATAGTGAAAGTCACAAATTTAGTATCCTTCACCAAAGAAAGGAGAAGGTATTTAGACCCTATGCAGCTGACTGAAAATTGTATAAATGTCTCTAATATTAATGTACTTTCCTTATTTTAAGTATTCCTGGGAGAACTTAATACTAGAGGTCAGTTCCGCTGCTTCTAAAATGAAACACAATCATATTAAATGTTACATAAAACTGTGTCTTTTTGCTTTCCTTTTTTTGATACAACCAGAAGGCAAACTGTAGCATACATACTTAATAAAACATAAAGACAGTCACCAACATAGGGGAACTGAGCAGGAATGGTGTCATTTACAATTATATTACTATGAAGTGATAGCCCTTTGACTCATTTTATTAGAAAGAAATTTTCTATAATGAATGTAACAGCATGACATATGCCCAACCAGAGTGTGTAAGTAAAGCAGTAAATGAATAAAGTCAACTAACGTCAACTAAAGGATATATTTTATAATCAACTAAAGGATATATTTTATAATCAACTAAAGGATATATTTTATAATTATTACTCTGGTAACTCCTCAAAGGCTTGAATCACAAATATAATTACCTCTGTTCTTCATTTTTGTCTTTGTGGTGTATGGTTTGTTTTCCAAGTTTATTTCAAAATTTAACACAGATAAATACTAGACAAATGAGTTATTAGTTTCCTTATGTGCCAGATTTCCTATTGCCTGGACAAAACACTCCAAGTCCACAACTTGACAAACAGGTTTAATTGAGCTCATAGTTTAAGGGGATAAAATCCATTGTCCTCTGGCTGCAAGATAGAAAAATAGAAAGAAGTGAAGGACCAGGTATAGAGTCCAAAACCATGACCCACCCAGACTCGTAAACAAATATGTTCTACTGAGCTCCTTGGAGGGCTGCAAGCCACCTAAGCTGGCACAACTAAGCCTTCCTTCCCCATTTCACTCCACGCCAACTTGACACTAAAACAAATCTATTTAAATCACACATAATCTTCAAATAAAAGCAAAGCAGGTTAGTAATTCTAACAAATGTGTTACATTTATGCTGAAATAGCCACAAACATCAGAATCCATTACTCAAAGTCTAAACAAGTCCAAATTTTTCAAAAAGTTCAACTCAGTCTCTCAGTTTAAGGGCTGGGCAAATAGCTTAGTGAGCTAAAGCACCTACTTAAGCAGGTGCAGTGACCGTAATTCAATCCCCTGCCTGCTTTGCTGGCCCCAGCCCCAGGGCACTCTGAGATGGCAATTGAGACTGGGCTTGGTGGTGCATACCTGTAATCCAGCTCTTGGGAGGCTGTACACAGGTGGATCACTATGAGTCAGATCTAGTAGTGAGACCCTGAACACCCTATAGGCCCTTCCCTAAAATACAAAAAAAGTAAAAATTCTCAGTTTAGACTCAAGGCAAACACTTATCTGAAAACATCAAAAGCAAATTGGTATAGTAGCAGAGTATAAATATCCCCATTCCTGTGAGGGAACAAAGAAAGACTAAATGTAAGCAACTTGAATAAGTCCTGCAGCTTCATGTCTAGTATCTGTGCCACAAGCCTCCAACTGAGAAGGCCCCACCCTTACATGGTTGGCTGGTGTAGAGGATAAAGCTTCTTTCCTGGGCCCTGCTCCTTGCCTCTGCTCAAATCCTGCACCTTCCCTTAGCAGACCTACCATCTTCTCGTCCTCTCTCACATGCTGGGGTCTACACTGCACTCTACCTTCATTCCTACAGCTTCACGCACTGCCCTGTCAGAGGCTCCTTGCTAGCTCACAGCTTTTCCTGTGAAATCATAATTGAAGCCTCATAGAGTTTATAGTTTTTGAAGAAGCCTCACAATGATGAGCTACAACCTGCTTTCAGTGGACCCCACAGCCCAGGGCCCTTGGGCCACAGGTACAGCAGCCTCTCAGTGCCTGGTTAGGCAAGCAGTGAACAGGATCTCAAGGAATAAATTCTCTCACAGGCCACTCTCCAGGTGTAGATGTAAGGCCTCTCTTATTGAACTGGAATTTTGCTGGTTCCTGAGATTTCCTCAAGGAATCTTCCAGGGCTCTGGAAAATGTACTTAATTCCTTTTTAATGCTATTTGTTCTTCAGCAACAATACCATCTTTGTCCTCAAATTTACATGTGATTGACTTTGAACCAGAATTTTAAGTTTTTCAAGTATTTGTGTTATGCTTTTTGTTTCAGATCCTTACTATAAACATGGATAGGAGCAACCAACATTACTCATGCATCATTGGTCTGTCTTGAAGTTTCCTCTGCCAACTCAATTAACCAAATTCCCTGAACTCCAGACCCCTCCTTTAGGATGTAGGCAAAATACAGAGATTTTTTGTTGTTGAACTGGGGATTAAACTCAGGCCCTGTGCTTTCCAGGCAAGCACTTATTCTACTGAGCCATCTCCCTAAGAACTATTTTTTGACCAAGTGTAGCATACACTTCTAGTTCAATTATCATTGAAGTTCTTTCACCCAACTAAAATGTCTTGATCCTGGATTTTATTGTCTGCATTCCAAACAGATTTATGGCTTTGTGAGCTGGAAAGAGAATCATCCACTAAGCTCTACTTATAGCATCTAGGACTGGTATTTTTATGCATTTACTACAGGGTCTGCAGTGTCTCACTACACAGATCAGACTCCTAGTGATCCTCCTGTTGTTAGCCTCCCAGTTTCTGGGATTACAAATGTTCAACACCAAGCCTAGTCTCATTTGTGCCCCGGAATTGGGGCCTGCATGGCAGGTCAGGGATCAAACCCTGGTCTCTGTTCCTGCAGATACCTTAGTGCACTGAGCTAGCTGGCCTGCCCTTATGACTGTTCTGCTCCACATTGCTAAGCTTTTCTTCCACTCCTCCTACAAACCACTTCCAGAACCTTCTAAGCCACCTGGTAGTATCACTGTAAGACAACTACTTCTTTACTAACATTTTATTCTGTATCCAACACCTGAAGAATTTTGTCTCCCACAATTGAAATGAGGAGAGCTTTCATTTAGGTCCTGGTGTTAAGATAAACAGGCTCTGCTTAGCAGCTCTCAGGTATAAGCACTGTGAGGGGAGAGTGTGCCAGAGAAGATAGTCCATGGTGGGCCAGAAGCACAGCAGGGGAGCTTGCCAGGGAGAAAGCATGAAGCAGAAGACACAGTCCAAGTTTTCTCTCCCATGAACCACAGACACACTCAGATTTGCACTTTACTGATTTGTTGATGGTTCCTAAGGCCACTTGCCACATTAAACTTAGCAACTGATAGTCCTAGGGCATAAATGTAGATATATAACATGCCAAACACTCATTCAGCCACTCAAAAATACTTCCTTAGTACTTCCAGGTGCCACAAGCAATATGGGAGATATTGAACTTTCATATGTAACTGGTTAAGTTGGCATAATTATATGGGATACTTTTTAGCCTATATCTCAAAGAACTGCTAGCATAAATAATTAGGCATTTTATGGAAATCATAGCTTATTAATTTATGAAAAGAATTTTTAGTGCATTTATTCTAAGTTGAAAAGCATGTTCTTAAAAAAATGAATATTCTTCTGTTCAGAAAATAGTTTCAATTTCCACAAAGAATAAAGAGAATAATGCATTTCTAAAACTCATGTGAGTAGGAGCATTTTATTGACACTTTATAAATGCAAATTATAGCAGTTTAATTGCTATTATTCACTGAACTATGTTTTGGCTGACCTACAAGAAATTAGCTTGATTGTATTTTCCATGTTTCTCTTGTGTGTTTAGTAATAAACACTTAGTTTATTTATTTTTATTAACACTAGACAACAACTATGTCACCATAAATACATTTTTATTTACAAAATGAACGTTGACATAATACCAAATTACACTTGCTTTCAGAAGACTAAGGTGTATTGGTAGATATTGTACTACATCTGATCAGATAATTATAGAAAGAACAGCAAGAATTCACTGATTGTCACTAATCAACAGATACTCGTCTAATCTGGAATCCATAAAGCAATTCAGGTGAAACATACTGGTACTTCTTATACATAAATGAATTGAAGGGCAGTGATGCAAGCAGGTATTAATTAGAAATAATGTGACCAGGGAGATAATTCAGAAGGATAAGCACCAACCTGACAAGTATAAGGTCCCAAGTTCAATCCCCCACCTCTCAAGCTCTGCTGGCCCAGGAGCCTGATAGTGTGTAATAAATTCTTTCTACTCTCCATCATTTTCTGGTAATACTCATAGTTGTACCATAATATCTTGCACTTTATGTGCAGAAAGTGGGAGAACACATTACATAAATGTGTAGGAAGTAATCACATACATAGACCTAAGCATGATTAATCATGAATTCCGTTTTGTCTTGATAGTAAGCTCTGAGAAAAATAACTAATGGGAGCAATCCTATGGTGTGAACTCCACGATGTGTCCACATTTGGGAAAATCGTTAATTTTACATTCATTGGTATCTGAGAAAATGAACACAGATTGGCCCACCGAAGTGTAGAATGTACCTCATTATAAATTCCAAGCAGTGTTTAAAATGCTTCTATCAAAATTAAGAAGGAAAGACAAATCTTGTTCTTTAGCTAGTTTCATGAAGTCTTTAAACAGACTCTGAGCACCAGTGATTGCTGCTGGCAAAGACAACCATACCCCAGGAAAGAAAGTATTAAGGGAGAATAAAAACTCATCTATTAGGGCTGGCCAAACCACTCAGCAGATTAAAGTGCCTAGAAGCAGGAGCAGGGGCTTGGGGTACTGGCCAAGCCCCCTGTACACACATGTAATCCTAGCTTTTGGGAGGCTATAAACAGGTGGATCACTATGAGTTCAATCTAGTAGTGAGACCTTGAACACCCTGTAGACCCTTGCCTCAAATATAGGATTCTTCAAAATTTGTAAGAGATAAATTGTCCAGGGGAGAGAGAAGAATAAAAATAGCCATGCATTGACAAAAGAGCTTCTAGACATTTATCTTATAAGACAAGGCTATATACATATATACATATGGCATATGTAGTGACCTATAAATATGGGAATTTTAAAGTCATGTATTCATCATCAGTGTGTATTAATCTACTGTTGGGAAGAAGTGAAGGTTCTTTCCATGGTCTCCCAATAAAATATTTAAAGACAGAACTAAAGACAAAAATCATAGAAGTAAAATAGTAGAGTAAAAAAAAAATCATATAATGCTTTCAAATTTTTGACTCCTGAGAGCCTGGAAATGTGTGGTTATGATCTATAAATTTTGAAGGTTTGAGGCTGAATTCACAGATACTGTCCTATAGTGGTCCAAAAATTTAAAACAGAAGCTCATAAAAAGTAATGTATGGACAAACACAAACAAAGATAATTTTAATATACAGGAAAAATGTTTTAAGTGCCATATTGCATTTTCTGGCACTATAGTACTGTACCTCAGATTGAGTTCCTTGGCTTGGGTGTGGGCCTTGACTTCGATGATACATGGAAGAAGCTCATGTCGAAGAGGGAGCTCACAGGTGAAGAGGAGAGCTCGTGTTTTCAGCGTCTTCCTCTTAGCGCCATGTGCTCCTGTGATCGCAGAGTCACAATCCCTTGGGACCCACATTATTCACTTCATATGGCAGACTTTCAAGCCTGAAACAATTTTCATTACCCCTGAAAACCTTCAGTACCTCAAATATCTCCAGACTAGGGCCTAGCATCCCTGCCCTTGAAGAGACACATGCAAACCATGCCCCAGCCACAAAACCAATGATGACAATACACTGATGAATATAATTTCAAAAACTGTTAATTATTTCAGAGGTAATCAACGTGATTCCTTGGACAAGGTTGTATCAGAACACAAGGGGAGCCATGAGCACATGGCTCAGTAGAATAAGTGTATTCAATTCATCAGTGTGATAATCTACTGTTGGGAAGAAGCTAAGGTTCTTTCCATGGTCTCCCAATAAAATATTTAAAGACAGAACTAAAGACAAAAGTCATGGAAATCAAGCACAAGCTCTAAATTTAATCCACTGTACTGAAAAATAAAGTACAAGCTACTGAAACCTTAAATTCCCAACAAGCAGTCTCATAAGTGTTCCTTTTTGACCTGACATTTGTACATGAGCTCACGAGATCAGCTTATGAAGAAATCAGAAACTTGATGCCAGATACATCCTTTAATCTGTTCAAAGATGTAGAAATGCATGGGGGATGGGAGGGGTCTCTATGAATATAGTAGTCATTAAAAAGTCGTAAGAACATAAAAAGCCTTGAGAATTTGCCCATATTTAGTCATTTGTGAACAACTTATTAATAGTGTCCCGAACATAACAAACCACCATTACTCTCAACCACTGTTTTTCCAACTTCATTATTAAACTTAAAAGAAACGAAATTGTTCTAGAAGAACAAAGAATCTAAAAGCAGTTAGGAGCATCTGGCCACATTACTCAAAGGCAGGTGAATTTTCTCAGTGAAGATAATAAATTTCATCTTTAATTTTAATTAACACCAGCTTTCATCTTACTACCCACATACAATCCTCATGAACTACTTACTTGTTAAATTATGTATTTTAAGCTCAAATTATCAACAGGAGACTCATGCGTTTCTCTGAGTTTCTTTCTTGTGCATGCCATAATTAAAGTTTAAATGATGTTACTCAGGATTCAGTATTAGTTGAATTTACAGTGATTACTGAGTTTTAAATAAGAGAAAAATGATTGTAAATATTGAGCAGTTTGCATAGTATGCCAAAGTAATAAATTCATTACAGAAAATTTATCTAGTATTACGGTCTAATGAAACCACAAATATATGAAAATTTGTGTATCTACTAATGTCTTCAGTCTCAGTAACTATTTTACATTTGTCTTTTCCCAAGGGCATCTTAATATTTTGCTGTTCAAAGTCAAAATTTTTAAAAAATTGTAATTTTACTTGAAGGATAAAAGAGGAAGTTCACAAGTTTGAGCCTGGCTTGGGGACACAGTGAGACCTTGTCTCAAAAAAAAACTGAAAAGTGTGTTGGGCATAAAGATGACGTGGAGACCCTGGTCTCACCATTAGGACTCTGAGGAAGAACGACACAGGCCCCGTGTGCCTGAGGTTTGTAAAAATTCTACACAAAGAGCCTGCTCTGTAGTGTTGAGCTGAGCTTCCAGTGTGAAAGTGATTCCACAGGAACTTCACCTGCACATTCCAGGAGATAAGAAACAAAGATCAAAAAAAGAAAAAATCAGTTGAAGAAAAAAAGTCTCACAATGAGGCCATTTCAGTTAAATAGGCTGAGTGTGATAATGCAGACTAGGTACTGCAAGTATGCTTACTTCTCTGGCTACATGCAATTTAGTAAGTCACTTCTGCTTGGAAAGCCGTGCTTTTGAAGTGACTTCTGTTTCTTATTCATTAGTATTTGTTTGCTTCTAATAATAAATAATAGACCTGAAGAAAGGTGCTGAGAGTGGGAGTTGCCTGCAGAACATACACCTGAATGATTTTCTCCTGATGTGTCTGTTAGTTGCTATGGTAACAATCTGTTGAAGCATTTAATGAGAAAATAGTGCATCTTAATTTTTTCCTCCTTTGAGTTACAGAATTTCTAATTTTAGTGGACAAAACTATGCCTATAATTTACTTTCGAAATTTTGTTGACATTCTATATCTTTACATGCAAATCATTATTTTATGAGGTCTTCAAAATATAATTTTAATTGAAAATTTCTTTGGTTAAAACTGATTATCAATTTGCCACAAAATTACCTGATGACAAACCACTTTTCTAGGAAATATAGTTATAATTATTTTTTTAAGTCACTTAGTCCACTACTATTTTTAAAGTGACTATTTGAATGCAATGTACCTTAATGTGGTCATTCGCCTGATTGACGTCTGGCACAGAATGTTAACGCAAGAATGAGTTGTGTGCAGCAATGGAAAAAGATACTTTGAGCTAAACATTGACTTTATGTCCAGTCTCGCAAGCAGTTATTCAAATCATTTAGTGCTACTTTGCTCATTTATAAGGTTTTTGATTTGAAGTTATTTTAAAAATTACATGCCTCGCTATTCTGAGTTGACCATTTTAGTTGCTCCACATACAGTGCTGTTCGTGGACGCGATGGTGTCAAAATTCCATTTTCAGCAGTGTTATGTTGCTGATGCTGATATGGTTATGTTCTACAAAGTGCATACAGTTGCAGGAAAAAATGAGAAAAAAAAGTTAAATTGAAAATGCTGCAATCAGTCCAAATGTCATTGCAATTAGAATTTAGAATGTGAAATCCTTCCAGTCATTCAAATCATGGCTCGCTCCGTATTTCAAAGTGTCTCACTCCATGCGGACAACCCAGTTTTGATTGTCAGCTGCTCCTCTCCGAGCTTCTGCTTTCCCTTTCTTCCAAGCAGTACCGTCTCTCGAATCACAATGCTGCCCCTAGTAACCTACCCATCTTCTCCTGTGTCACTGATAAGATTATTCAGTTTGGTCCAGAGTTCTTGTTTATTGAAGTCCTCTTCTCTGGCATTCTTCCCCTTCCATATTGCCCTTCTCTTTCTATTGGATACAATTTAAATTTACTAGAATGTGACAGCCTGGCATATATTATCAGTCATATTCGCTAGCTCTTTAGTTATGTATGCTGCTTTGAGTTAAATTTCCTCAGTCTTACTAAGTTGCCCTTTGTCCCTGTTGTTGTCTATTCCATTGTAAGTGACAGCTGCCGGATTTCTGCTTCTGTGGTTCTCACGGTGCACATTACTGCTTACACCTTTCAAGTCCTGCATGTGCATCCTTATCAACACATTTCTTAGAATTTTAAAATCTCAACATTTACCACTGAAAACTTCAGCCACACCCCAAGGGTACTGCCCTCCTCTCACCCTTTAGTCATTAACTTCAATGATAGTACTGCTGTCCACCACAACAAGAGGTCAGCGGTCTTTTATCTTTTTCACCAGCTTATTTTCTTCTTCATCATCTGTTTCTGGAAATTCATATATTTTAATTTTACATTCTTAGATTTCTTTCATTATCTATTTTTTAAACTGCTGGCATCCCTCGGGCGTGAGTGTCTCAGCTTTGGCAATCAATGGAATCATACTTTCTCATGCAAACGCTTCATAAACTCAGTATCCAATAGTTTTAGTCCGTGTCCTGAAGGAGCAACAAGGCACAAACAACACTATACCGTGTTATCAGGTGTCTGACGTCTGTTCACTCCCAATTCTGCTTTCAGGTCATCCTCAAATTTACTATCATTGGAGTCCATCACAGGCTGACAGTGATTACTATTATCGACCGCATCTCCAATGCCTGGGGTATCAACTCTAGTGAGCAGCAAGTGAACACCACCTTCTTGGACTAAAATTTTGTGCTGTTCCATCTGTACAGCCGTTTCTATCCTACAGGAAGGACCTGGATACTCTGGAGAATACAAATCTGTGGGGAATAATGAGTTGATTAATGTTGACTTTCCCAGCAGGGGCAAATGCATTGATAGATCATAACGAGGCAGGTCACTAAGCTAACGACCGACCTGCTTCTGCCCATACAGTTTCTTTAGTTTACTAGAAATGGACCTCATGGCCTCCTGAGGAAAAATGTCCTCATCCTGTGTTTAGCTGTATCCATGCATTACATATCTGTATTTTTGTTTTTATTGTAAAAATTTACATAATAAACAATGTTATAATGTAACAAAAATTAAATTCCTTCGTGTTGAAGTGGGTACAACAATTATACTAAATTTAGTCTGTTATTGCTACTGTGTCAAAGTACATAGGTATTTACTAACAACAGAAGTTTAGTCCTTGCAATTCTCGGGCCTGGAAATTAATGGATCCAGGAGATTGTGTTTCAGGTCAGGGTTTGAGGTTTTCTACGTGAACTGGTTGCTGCATTCTCACATGGCAAAAAAACAAAAGTCGATGATGTCTTCATTCTAATATGACAGAAGAAACAAAAGGACTATGTGGTTTTTCAACTTTTTCAGGGGCATTGACCAAATCCAAGAAGTAGAAAGCCTTATGCATTAGCCGTTCTCTAAAGATCCTAATTCCAACCACCACACTGAGGTTTAAGTATCAATATGAATTTTCTAATAACAAAAACACTCAAAAAGCACTGTTTATTTCCTGTGTTTGCAAAAGAGAGTGGAGTGCTCTGTATGTTACACCAGACATAGGAAACTGGAATTGCATCATCATGTTCCTATCACCTTATCTGAGGATTTTCTAAATTCTCCTAAGCAGAAAAAATATGGGGCAGCTTTCTGAATGATCAGTATCTGCACAGGAAAATAAATACTACTAATTTTAAATTTCCTCAGAATAAGGATCAAACTTCACAAAACTATAAGTCACACATTCTGGTGAACACTAAGTCGATCTTCATCACGCGATCTCCTAGGGCGGTCAGTGTAAGGCTGCTGTCCGGAATATTACTCAGCACACGATATTATTAATTCCCAGCATACCACAGAGTAATCAGGACTCTCAGAAAAGAGTGAACCAATTCACTGAAAGCTGTCTGAGGCTCTAAGCAAAGAAAAAGAAATTAGATCTTGCTTGTTACATAAGTAATTTGTATAACAAAATCTCTGCTTACAAATGGGTTTATGGATATACGTCACACACCTCAGCGAATTTTTCTCTCTGTTAAAAGCAATAAAAATTTTGAGCAAATCTGTTTTTCTAGTCACTATCAAAATCAATGACTTTAGAACCACAGAGAACAATCTAAATATATTTTTTAAGCAAAGCTCCTGAACCTCTGAAGCCAGCGGGCTCGATGGCTTCCGGCCTTTGAGCTGCAGTTGTCCCCACATTAGCACTGTAAAGATGGAAGTCAGCAGCTTGCCAAAATCAAAATAAGTTCTTTTTTTTATGTTTTGGTACAGGTTCTACAAGGTCTCACTATATGCATCAGTCAAATAGTGATTCTTCTGTTTTCAGCCTCCCAAGCACTGGTATTACAGGTGCACGCCACCAAGTCCAGTCTGAATCATCGTATCAGCGTGTCCCTGTGTTGGGGACGGCACGGGATGGAACCTGACCACTGCACAGGCGCTTTAGTCCACTGAGCTATCTGCCTGGCCCTTCAGAATTATTTCTAAAACAAAATAAAGTACTGAAATTTTGCATTTACATACTCTTGCCTACTGTAATGTGAGAAATTAAAACCAATGTGTAGATGGATATAATACATGTATAGTACAACATTACTGAGAAAAAGGTAAAGAGAACCTGAGTAAGTGGAGAGATTCACCGCACTCATCAATTAGGAGAATTCCAAGAGTAATCTTAGCTGCAAACTAACCTACGGGTTCATTGCATTAAAATCAAAATGCCAGATTTTGTTTTAAAAATATAAAATTGGGACCAGTGACATAGCTCCATGGTCTAAAGCACCTGCTTAGGAAAGCTTAGGTAAAAATGCAAGGACCAAAGTTCAGGCATGGACACCACACGCGACACCAGCCCCACCCCCAGGATGGGCTAAGCCGGCCATGAATAAATAAATTAGGTCTTTACATCTTTATGCTGATTCAAGGAAACTAAAGTAAACAAATTTATATTAAAATGTATGTCTGCTTTGCAAGCATCATACCATCTAGCTAGTGTGAGAACCTGAAAGAGTAGTTAAAATCTAAGAAGTGCAACAGATACTGTGAAAGGGAAAGAAATTGTTCAGTTGGAAGGAGAAACGGCATGAAGAAAAGGACACACAAAAGAAGGGAGACAGGTCTATTTAGGTACACATGCAGAATGCTTTGGATAACTGTACTGCTGATTTCTGCTTGGCTTTTGAAGGGAGCAGTTAATGCTTAATTTCTCTTTCCCTTCCACGCTGACATTTTTTTTTTCCTTTTGAATTTCTTATAACTTCTGTGTTATTGTCTTGAATTTTTTCCTTTAAATGAATTTTTCATGTTTATATCTGGTCATCTGAGCTACTAATTTGAAGATAGTGTCTTGGAATGCAGCAACCAGTGGTGAATTCTTAAAGAATGAAAATATGTGCAGTATGCCAGTACACAAGAAAAGACAATGCCTTGATATTTTAAAACCAGAGTATGGAAACTAATACAGTATTCAAAAACAGACACCGATGCATATGAGTAACAATTTTTTCAAGAGTATGAAATAATGAAAGCAGATCAAGGTTTGTGTTTTCAGCCAATGGTCCAATAAAGATAGAGGATCACTAGGGGAATAATGAAAATATTTGCCCTCCAGCTTGCATCATACAAGCAGGCAAAGCATGGCTTAAATAGAAAATGATAACATATTTAAGTACAGTTTAACAGGATCCATCCACTATTAACACAGACAGAAATTTTGCAGGTAGAAATTTTTAAAAATCACTGACAGGAAAACCATTATGGATACAAGATATATGGGAAAAGACTTATAAATCAAATAATTCAAGTAATTCTGGTAAACATTAAGTTAATCATCATCACCCTAATCTCCTAGTACAGTCAGTGTAACATGGCTCTCTGAAATATTATTTAACACAAAGCATAGATCTTTGTAAAGATTTAAAGACCCCAGGTGCAGTAACATACAGTGCATTACTTAAAGATTAGTTGCAAATATTTCCCCCATTTTATAAGAAGATAGATAAACTGCAAACAAATGCACTAATAGTTAGTTCATGTTCTGTTAGTCATTAGAGACATATAAAATAAGACACATTCTTCACATGTGCTAAAGGTAGAGTTAACCATTAATGCAGCCTAACATTCCTTCTGTCATTTTATGCAATAATTGTGGGTACGTCAATACCCATGCTTATCGTTTAGTATATTTCTCTTGGTGAGTTATTAATTTCAGCCTCAAGAGTTTCATTATGTTAAACACTTAGCACGAAAAAAATCATGAAACTATAGGATTGCATTCTGAGGTTATTGTTTATAAAAAAAGTATCAAAATTTTTGATATTGATTTTTATTGCGAAAAGTCAAAAATAAAGCACAATACAAACAATTCCTACAAGATATACAGTGAAAATACCATCAGCACTCTACAAAAATTTCTTGAATTTGTACACCTAATGCAGCCTGCACATATGACAGCAGCAGGTTACATGCACACTCCTGCTTCCACGGACAGCACAGGTACTATGTTTTCCTGGCATCTTGTGAGACACACTTGACACATGCCTGGTCTTGCTGTTTTGTCAGGAGGCTCTTATTATATCATGCAGTGTGTAGTTAACAGGAGCATAAAGTGTTGTAGAATACTGTTAACTTCTGTATTGGAGGCTTAGAATAATCATCAACATTTTCACATCATCTGAATGTTTGCTTACAAATCCTAAGGATGGGCTGGTGACATCTGCTACTTTTGCACTAAAGTAAGAATTTGCAGTGGCAAAGCAAGGGGTTTGTGTGTGCAACCTTCATGATGACTTGAAGGGTAATCAAAAAGTTACCTGAAATTCAGACAGTTACCTGAAATGGGCAAAAAATAAATACCACAATATCAGACAATTTAATATATGAATAATAATAAAATTTTCACTCTTAAAAATATGTTATATTTCTTTTAATTTTCACCAACAATAAGACAAATATAAATTTTCAGATAAATTGAAACAAATTATCTATGTTCACTTAGAATGTAATTCTCTTGCTTTTGCATTTTTCAGAACAAGTTATCTAGATTTCTCAGTGTCTCCATCTCAGCCTTGGTGCAAAAAACGCTACATAAATTATACAATGTTTCTTGAGACCCACACACAGAGATTAAGTACCTGTAATTACTTGATAGTATTTACTTGTAAAAAAAAATCTCTAAATAATAATGAAGACTTTGGATATGTAACTTTAAAATTAAAACTAGTATAGTGTTTAGACTTTATGGGACACAACAACGAGTGTAGGAGGTACATGCAGCCAGGTGCACTAATAAATGGCTGCTATGGCAATACTGACTATAAAGTAAAATCTGTAATAAAATCTGTAATTCTCTGTAATACCCATATGAATGTCTTAAAATGCAGTTGATTGAAATAAGAGCTTTTTTATTAAAGCATTTTGCAATTTTAGCAAAGCAATCTTGTGGTTTTTTGAGATCTATTTTAATGACAAAAAAGATGAACAATGTGTTTATCTGAAAATTTATATTTGTCATATTGTTGGTGAGTGCTGTGGGATCTCATGATTCCAGTGTCTCCCTAACCAGCCCAAAGAGCTGGACAGGCCAACTGGTGGACAGTTGAACACAAACATGTATTTAAAATAAAAGAAGAAAAGAAAAGGCTGAGGAGAGAGAAAAGCCAGTGGAGGTACACGTTTCCTGGGGACACTAGGCTGCAGAAACAGGAGGGTGGCAGACCAGCAGTGAGCATCTCAGTGGTGCGAAGTCGGGGTTGCAGGGTCTCAGACCCTCTCTGCTGGAAGCTGCTCTGTCCAACTCCCTGCTGTGACCAACAGGCATGTCGGCTACAGATGGGGTCATATGCTGGCACCCTCTCCTCACCTTCATTCAGAATCTTCATAATCGATGGAGTATTTGTTTTCCTACCAGCCAACCTTGACCTTATCTCCTACCTTAAACATCAAAGAAAGATTAGATTTATAGCAGTGTATGTGATTTATAATTGCTTTTCTCCCTCTCTTTACTCATACCTTCAAAACATATATGTATCTATATATCTATATCTATATCTGTCTGTCTGTCTGTCTGTCTGTCTATATCTTTGCCAAAACTTGAGCTCCTCATACTTTACAGCCCATTTCTGCTTTTGAGTCCACAGTGGCATCTGGGTGAGGAGGGTCTCTATCATGCTAAAATGAGCCCATTTCCCTGTGCATGCCAGGAATGCAGAGCTGGGCTCTGGAGCAGGGTGAGCCATATTCCTGAGGTCTACTGTCGTGCTGCCTATGTGAATTCATCTATACTAAGTCAGACCAGTGGTGTACTCTTCCCACTGTCCCTCAGGAGAAGTCCGGGAACCCAAGGTCTGAGACTGAGGGCTCTTCAGAGTACTGTGAGGAGGGAAAGGAGAGGGTGATAATTCACACTGAGGTCACCAGTTGGTTAAACTTCCTTTATCTGTTTGATTTAATGTCAAAATTCGTACACAACCAAGTGTACCTTTGCAAATAAGCAATTCTAATAAACTAGACAAAAGCAATAGAAAATAAAACATTTTATTTTACCTTAGGTGAGGAGTGGCTGAGAATAAACTGCATTGTTTACAATCCTCCTAAGAAGTTTTGAGAGAGAATACACACAGCAGGGACTCTATTGCAGGTTTTCTAATTTTTTACAAAAATCATATGAGGATATTTGTGTCAATATGTGAAATGGGCTGAACCTCTCTTTCCTTCTCTTGGTTTCTTATGGACATAAGTTTGAGCTTTAGGTTGGTTTCTGCATCACTAAGGACCTGCTCTCAGGAAGAAAAGAAGAGCTTTCCAGTAGAGTAGACCTGTGTATGGGGAAGGAAAGGGACTCCTCTATTTTCTTGTAAATAACTTTTTACTTGCCTTTGTAGAAATGTGTGAGATCCTCCTAAATTTTTAAGTAGGCTCTTTGGCTGACCTAGGAATTCAGTAAAAGTGCTGGTTAACATGAAAAAAACATACAAGTGTAATTAATTTGCATGTTCATGGGGGTCTTTACAAGACAGTGATACTCAGAGGAATGAATAAAGCTTGCCATTTTATACTGTTTAAGCAGAGATTAATACATTTGTGAAAGAATGATGGAACCAATGGATCTCTGGACTACAGTAACAAATTCTAGGAATGTTTTCAAGAGATACACTGTATGAAGAGGCAACTGTAAAAGCTAGCAGATTACTAGCTAGCAAAGGGTGACTTCAATGAGTTTGTTCATTTGGGTTCACAGTAGTGTCGATTATGAGCCTTTGATAATGGAGGCTATTTTTCAGTTCTGCTTCCTACAACAGTCAATATTCTTTATCAGTGGGAATAAAGTGAGAGATGCCTAGAACGTTAATAAAGCACTCTTTCCTTGTTTCTGTGGGGCTAACTTCCAATGAAGACTGGCATTGGATCAGTGAACTGAGGTGGGGAGGACTCACTCTAGGAACTAGCCTGGAGGCCCGAGATGGAAGAGGTAGACGAAGAACTCGGATGGCCAGCCTTGGAACGTGGACTTGCACAGTGACTCCAGGAGGGCTCGGGGTCTCCACCCTTGACTCGGGTGGCATGGATACTGCCATTATCACAGAAATCCATGTTCAGAATGCCTTGCAGTGGCTGCTTTACGCTTACCAGAGTACACATAAGTGTGGACACAGGATTTCAAAGAAGCCCCAGAGAGAATAATAAATTTATTTATTTAGAGTCCAACTGAAAGTTTGTTAACTTAACTACTATCTATTGGTATTGATAAAATCAATGATAAATGTTGCTACTCTCCTCAACCCAGAAGATTCATTGTCTATTGATTTTATTTTTCAACTAAGGTTTTAATTTTTATTGAAATTTTAACGTTATGGTGAATAGGTAGAATATATAAACAGATCCAACATATTAAATCTTCACTGACAATATAATAGAAATTCTTTTTCAGAACCTTCTTAACGTCTGTACTAAATAATCCAAAGAAAATTAAATTAGGCCATTCATGAATAAATCTTTGTTCTTTTGGGAATTAGAACTGTTAACATGCTTAATCTTATTTCACAAATTCAGTAAATATGAAAAAATAAGTTGTATTTAGGGCAATTTAGAATTCCAAAAATGATTTTCACGCATGATTAAAGTCATGTATTTTAAGGATGCAATTTTGAAAATGAATGCTTTGATTTCTGCGGCAGGCATTTGATATTACAGAAATAAAACCTGGAAGGTGCTGCTTTCCAGAAAATGTTTGGAGAACAGAACTGCCTTGAAAATTTAGCCACATATCACTAATATATTTAACATTTCAGTATCTAAATGGTTTTAGATATATTACAATATTAGCGTGGCATTTTATCCCAGAATATTATTCTAAGCTGTCTTCACCCATATGTCAATAAAGCTGATAAAGGCCAGGGTAGGAGAAGGCAGGAAGCAGGTCAAGTCAGCATCAGGCCTTATCCCCCATCTCATTTCCACTGCTGTGAGATTCACCCAAAAGAAAATGCTATCTCCTATTAATTGGGTTTCTTAGTAGCATCCCATTGGTTTGAAAGGATAGCTTGATATGAAAACACTTTAAAATCTACTGTCTCATAAAATAGGCTTGCAATGAGGCAGAAGTAGCACAATTATGTAGATGCATATTTTGAACTCAAATACAATTGGGAAATAAGCACACCACCACACAATTGGCACACGGAAGAACAACTTGTGAAAACTAAGTTACAGATATTTATTCTGGTGCCTGCAGGGCTAAAGGTACCAGTGAACAACAAACTTAATCTATGACCTTTGTGGTTTTCCTGAGTCAGATGCAAACCAGAGCAATTATAGGGCTCACCTCTTCAGAGTTCTGGATTCAGCTGCCTCTGCTGTTGGCCTCACAGTGACTAGAAATAGTCATTGCTGGAAATTGCACATGTTTTGGGGAGGCCATGTGGTGAGCTCAGAGGAACTGATGTCCAAGTGTAACTGTATCCACTTAATTTCTGAGTACCCTGCACACTTCTATGTGTGTAACATGCTCAAAGTAAAGTATTTGTTATTGGTTTTATTTACACATAATGGATGAACAAAAGCATTGCAACTGTACATATGTATGAACTACCATGTAGTTTCAATGTGTATATATATATATATATATATATATATATATATATATATACCTTGTGTGATTTTTCAGACAGAAGTAGAGTATTTCTAATGTTTTAATATATGCAGTGCTTATTTCTATATAGCCAACCTACTATGCAATTACACACTGGATTTCTGACACTTATCTAAGTGTAACTTAATAATGCCAAACACCCCCACCCATTGACTGTCTTTCTCTGTAGATGAAAAATATTAGACTCATAAGTAAAAGAGGATTCTTAGCACATTTCAGCATGAATCTTTCCACCCTAAATTATTCTGGGGTAGGACACAATGACTAGCATTTGTCAAGTGTCTTGTCAGAGCTCTCAGAAAAGGAGTGCATTTCTTCTCTGTGGAACGTAAAGCTGACCTCACAGAACTTGAAACTCAGCAGTGGTCACCAGTGGGGTAGGGATGGGTGGGTGGAGTTTGATCAGTGCGTACTAAGCTATAATTAGGAGCAAGAAGTTACAGTTTTCTATCAGCAAAGGACTAGTTTTCTATAGTAGAGTACGGGATGACAACAACATAGTATGAATTTCAAAAGCTAAAAGAAACAGCTCTGAATGTTGTCACCATAAAGGAACGATAATTGCTCAAATAACTATTTGCATTGATTGAAAAATTAAATATAGAAAGAATGATAGATAGATGATAGATAGATAGATGACAGATCGATACCAAAACATCACACACCACCCTATAAACAGGAACAATATTGGTATTTAAGTGATTTTAATTTAAAATGCAAAGTAAAATAGAAGGTGAATGAAATTATAGAGTTAAACAGTCACCAGTTCATAATTCAGTTTGTATATAATCTATGGAAATCTAATATTGAGAGAAGCACTGTGAAAAAGGTGTTTCCAGGTGAAATGTCTTTGGAAACATGTACCGTACCTGTCATTGTGCTTGGACCTTCTCCTGGTATTGCATACATAGATGTCCTAGATATCCTACCACACAAAATGTGTTTTTTTGTTTTTTGTTTTTGTTTTGTTTTGTTTCTGTACTTTAGGGAAAGGTCTACAGGGTGTTCAGGGTCTCACTACTAGATTGGACTCATAGTGATTCTCCTGTCTACAGCCTCCCAAGAGCTGGGATTACAGATGCTTGCACCACACCCAGCCTCAATTGCCATCTCAGTGCGCCCCAGGGACAGGGCCAGAGGCAGACCTGGGAATCGAACCCCCAGGCCCTGCACTTCATTTTGGGCACTTTAATCCACTGAAATATTTGGCTGGCCCTAAAATGTTGATGTTGCTTTAAAATAATGTGTGTTTTTTTTAAATCTCAGAATTACCTCTTGCTGAATTCCTCTTAATTGGGATGTACACCCAGGTCCTGAAACCCTGGCAGGACTGTAGTACTTGCCTCAATTTTTACATGAATGTGCATATTCCACTGAAAATGTCCCTTTCACACAGGGCGTAAGAGATGTGGATCTCCACTCATATTAAACCCATAGTAGAAATGGAGCTCCTATGAGCCGGCAAAATAGCTCAGTGTTCTGAAGCACCTACTTTGGCAAACTTATGCAAGTGCACAGGGACCACAGTTCAATCCCACGTGCCCCATGCTATACCATCCTTGCCTCCAGGGAGGGCTGAGACCCCCGGAGAGGGGGGGGCGGCCTCGGGGGACCAGGGGAAGGTGGGGCTCGTAGATTTAATGCACACTTTTCTATGACCATTAGCTTTGCTGGGTCCTGAACTTGTCTGTAGTAGGTAATAGCCCAAGATTCTCCACAGGTTATAGAGCTCTCGCGTGAATACTGCAGGTCATAGAACTGTGCCTGTTCACCTATGGTTGACAGCACAGAAACCCATGCCTCATTCTGTCTGACTTACCAGCTCTCTGATTTCTTGAGGAAAAAATGGTTTAAGACTTGGACTACTCTAAATATATAAAGATAAAGTTACCATCAAACTCATTAGACAATTGGCCGATGGCATACTGAATCTTAGAATTAATGCTCATTTTTGAAAGCTAAATGGTTTAACTTATTGCTATACCAGCTCTTTATTTCATGGACTATAAAATTCACAAAATATTGAGCTTCATGGGCTATGAAATAAAAGCCTATAAAAGTGTCTTGGAAAGTGTAATTATCTGCTAGATCAGACACTTTCACCAAACCCATAATAAAATACTCTGCAATTTTTTGTTTGTTTGTTTGAATCACTGGATATCTAAAAACAAGGGAAACTAATTGGAAAATAGATAAGACCATCATGGTATGCAAATAAAATGAATGATAATTAATAACGAGATCACAGCATTCCAAATTTATTCAATACAATTATGTTTACCCAAATAGCCTTTCTACCTGGTGCAAAACTGTAGAAAATGAGTAAACAGGTTTAATTACAGACAATAAAACAAATCACTACCACCAAAGGTCTGGATCTGCTGCTTGACAGTTTAATACGTATTTTACTTCCTTTTCAAAATGGACTCGGAGATTGTTTAGCGTTTTAAATGTATCCTTCAGTGTGCTAAATCTGCCTCTCTCCCTGCATGCCGCCCAATCTTTCTCTCTCCTGGATGGTGGATTTACAGTTGCAATAACTGCAAGAGAAAGAGGCCTTCCACAAAATCCTGACACAGTTCTTGTCATAGCCAAACCTTTTCTTTTCACTTTGTTAGTTCCTGATATCAGTCAGCTGGCTCAAAAGCGGTGGTGAAGTTCTGATGCGGTGCCTTTTTGCCCTCAGGTTCCTAACACATTTGCTCTCTTCTGTTGCCAGCATATACAGTCTGACAACACCCAGTGTCCTAATTGTCAACTTAATACTTCCCTGAAGGCATCCAGGCAAGAAGTTCAAATTCTTTTATCTCTTATCATAAAAGTATTTGTCAGCATTTATGTTCACATCAAAACTTCTCTGAAAGTCTACAGAAGTTGAAAATAGATTACAGTAATTCCCAGATTTATGAACTAGTTCTGTTCTGGGAGAATGTTCCTGAGTTGAATTTGTTTGTATCTCTGAGAGAGTGAGTTTTATGGAACTTTGACCCAAATATAGAATGTGAAGCACAGAAAGCCAAACATACATACACACACACACACACACACACACACACACACACACAGAGTAAATAAACATTTATTTGAAAGTTAAAATTATTCTACAGTACAAGTGGCATTTAGCCAATGGCATGGAATGAACTGACAAGAACAAATTTTGACTTGAGCAGAGGGTAAGCAGGAGTTGGTCGTGCCAGGCCTGCCGTCTTTTCACCTCAGTCCACGCTCAATTATTTTCACTTGTGTTTCCATGATTACTGCTCTGCTCTTCCCAGCAGTCCCCTACCCAATACGGCTGCTTTGCCTCCAGTTTGAGGATGTCCTGGCTCTGACTGAGGCCACACAATGCCCTGTGCAGGGAGCAGTACGGGTCATCCCACGGACAGGTGCGTTACTTCTGCGACGCGTCTACTACTCATGTGTTGCAGAGTTAGGGGCTTACTCAAATTTTAAAGATTTGACTCAAGACCCTTCACTGATGATCTCTTTTGGCCAAAGACTGGTCTACCTTACTCAGGTATCTTGATGGTTGTTTCTGTGTAAATGAACACTGCAAGCACG
This sequence comes from Ctenomys sociabilis, assembly GCA_004027165.1. Classification (NCBI taxonomy): domain Eukaryota; kingdom Metazoa; phylum Chordata; class Mammalia; order Rodentia; family Ctenomyidae; genus Ctenomys; species Ctenomys sociabilis. The sequence goes on along the minus strand of PVKA01001810.1, from coordinate 35,150 downwards.
TTCACAAGAGTGTTTTGTGTCATTCTGCATTGTCTTCTTACCAGTGGACTCCAGTCTACCTTTTAAGTGCAATTTCTGTGACAGGATAATGGCTAGAATCCTAACTGATTCTCTTTCTCCTTAAGATAACTTCTGAAAATTGTACTGATCATATACCTGTGAAAAGGGCTAAAAATCCTAGCCACTGTTGGAATTTGGATTTTACAAACAACAACTGTGCCTTCTTTGCCTCTTTTCTAGTTCTTTTTCCACTTAAGTCAAGTTCCCACATAGAAGCCCAGCTCCAAGGCTGCAGGGCTACACTCCCATAAGGCCTGCCAGTAAGAACGTGGTGGGGTACAGACAGAACTAAACATAAGCTGCCCCACAGGAAGTGCGTGCTGGCCTAGCAAGGTGCTGTACTTATAGATCTGTCTCATATTCTGTTTCCCATGAGGAGGATATTTCCATTATTATCCTCAATTGGAGCAAAACCTTTGCAAACAGGGGGAATACTTTTCCATCCTTCAGTATCTCTAGGAACAGGCAATGTCTTTGCAGAGGAAAGATAGTTCTAAATCTCTCCAGTTTACCTCCCAAGAATATCAGTGAGTAAACATTCTTGCAGGGGCTTTTGCTTTTTGCTCAAAGCAGGTGTAGAACTGACTTGGAGATCTGCCACTCCACATGATATTCTCAAATGCAGGTGTGGCCAAGCCGTGGACATACGTGTCACTGCTGATGTGGGCTTGAAATGGGCTGTAGGCGAGAGCTCAGTTCTTTGCGACAGGCTAGAACTGGGCTACCACATTAGTCACAGCCATGTACCCTCACCTATCTGAGAAAAAATAAGTCCTACATTCAACCAATTTGCTTCCTTTGAGTAATATCTAATCCTTAATGATGAAGATTTATCCTTCAAAAAATATCAAAAGCATCTATTAACCAATTTGCAATATTTGCAAATGCATAAAACCAGGAAATAAGCTTAAGTCACACATTTAGAAGCAACAAGATCAAAAGTCCTTGCAGCAGTGCTTTTCCACAATATTCTAGGATTGATTCATTCACCATGTCTGTCTGCATTTTTGGCTGTTTTGTGAATAGTTATGGAGATCAATTTACCAAGTGAAAATATTTTTAAAAATTCTCTAAATGAATTTTCATACATTTGTTCTAAGTATAAATGAGAGTTACTCTTGGAATATATTTTCATTTTTATAGTTAAATGTGATGTTGGGAGTGAAGCCTGGTTGGAGAAGGGGGGTGACTGGGACGGTGGTCTGGAAATGCCTCTCTCCATCCTCCACCCTGAGCTCTCTCTTTGCCTCCAGCATGCTGTGCCATAAGCTGGCTCTCCTCAGCCATGCCCCTCTGCCCTGCCACCCACCCTTGGAGCCATCTGACCGTGGCGTGAAACCTCTACAAAACGCAGGCCAAAATAAACCTGTTCTGCTGGTGGGTGTGGGGTACTATATCTTAGTGACAAGAAAGTAACCAAGATAGTTCCTTTCCAAATATATTACATTTTCAAATATTTTTATATTACTAAAGCTTAATTATCTTTGTGCTTCATAAGACAACAGTCACAAATGACTGCATTTAGACTTATTTCTCTAAAAGCAGTGTGTCTCCACATCTGTGACAAACACCACTTGATGTAAATCAGTATCACCTTCGTTTCTGTCGGACCATCCCGCTCATGCATCTAAGAAATGTGCACTTCTTATCTGCTCAGAGACATCAGCTGTCCAAAAATTCACAAAAATAAATACAGGTGTTGTGTGCATGTCTGTAAGTTCAGCATACTGGGAGGCTGAGCATGGAGGATTGCAAGTTTAAGCTCAGCCTGACAACTTACTTAACCAGATTCTGTCTTAAAATTAGATAGATAGATAGATAGATAGATAGATAGATAGATAGATAGATAGATAGATAGATTGATTGATAGATAATTTAGATCAGTTTTAATTCCTTCTGTCAAAAAAAAAATGAATTAACCCAGATCTTACATAGAGGAGTATTAGCACTAATTTTAGAACCAATGTGCTAGCCAAAGAGCAGGTTTACATTCTAGTGACAATAACTACATACCCCTGAGGACTTGATGGACTCCTCTGAACCTCAGGATTCAAAGATCTCTCTCTCTCTCTCTCTCTCTCTCTCTCTCTCTCTCTCTCTCTCTCTCTCTCTGTCTCTCTCTCTCTCTCTCTCTCTCTCTGTGTTTGCCACTCTGCTTGATTCTTACACTCCCATCATCATTTCCCGTGTTGCTATTATGTGATTCTTAACTTTACTAGCACAGTTTCTGCTTTAATTGACTAGAAACGTCTGCTAGTATCAGCATAGGAATCTAATCCCATGAGATTCTCCTCCACTGCATACTCTAATACTACATCCATAGTACTCAAAGGACACCAAGCTGTGCAAGCCAGTTGTGTGACATGCTAAACATATACATGCATTGTCTCATTTCATGATAACATCTTCTTCAGGTAGTTCAGTGATGCATCAGCATAAAGAGCTGGTGTTCATTTTCAGCAGTAGATAATTCTCAGATAACCAGTAATGCAGTCTGCTTTAAACCTGTGTTTAGCATAACGATTACATTGCTGACACTGCATAGCAAATTTCTAATTTTACATCTTAGCTGTTTTTCCTCCATCACTTTAACATTTTTGCCCAGTTTCCTTCTTCCAGTGAGTCTAACCTGACTTTACAATCACAGTCGCTTCCTCACACTGATGCTGCTGTCTGCAAGGAGCTAGGAGTGATGTCGGCATTTCAAAATGAGCTGAGGGAATTGCACAGCATTTCTTTCAAATCTTTGGAAAGTACTGCAAGACATTGCTATTTGGTTTTGAAAATTATGAAGAAGAGCACAAATCCAGGAAGGCTTATTAATCTACCTAACACCGCAATAGAGTCTCGATAGGATGTGCTGATCTTATAAATTTGAATAATGATAATAGTCCGCCACTAGCTTCCTGGGGACACTCATTAGTTATGACAGACAGGATTCTCACTGGGATACTGAGTCCTGCAATATTAAGGTAATCTACTAAAATTGAAATAAAGATATTATCTTTCTCAATGAGAACAGTTTTCATAACAGATTGCATAAGAAATTCAATGTAGGAATTCAAGAAACTGTGTAAAAAGTATTTCAGTGTTCTTTGAGAGGTACAGGTTTATGAATGCCAAGATGTATTATTTTCACAATTTTTGTTAGCTTTCCGCTACAATCACTCCATGCTGATGTACATAAATGGTTACTTACAATACTATGATTAATATTCCTAAATGTTCATCCAATGTCAGTTTTGATACTTTTTCTCTAAAATCCACATCAGTATAGCAACTGCAAATTTTAACAGTAATTAAGACTGCAACAATATTTGTATGATTATTATTGTGTTTTGATACAAGAAACTAGCCTGCCTCTTATCTCACAGGAATAGTAATTCTCCCCGTAATTAAAAATCTACTTACTTGTTAAGGTCATAATACCCTCTCACTCAGCACCATACATCATGTTAGTAAGGTAGCAGAGTAAGGTATGACTGTTTAAAATTAACGTACCACACGCCAGCCCCTATAGTATATGTTTAGAAGCTCTGCGTGTACAGATCATTAATTTCACAGACTGCATTCCCCAATAATTGAAGTTGTTAAATTATGCCAGTGCAGTCCTGGATATTTTGCTTGTTCCTTGGATAGTATACAAATTTCATTCTAAAGCTTAGCTAATAGTCATCTGTCTTTGAAAAGGGGGAAAATAAAAATAACCTGTTTCTAAGGTGGCATGCAAATTGCAGTAGAGTATTTTAATTTTCTTTGATATTCATGTTAAATTTTGCAGTAATTCTCAGTCCATCACAGAAAAAGTGACTATGCATTAACAGTATTCTATGTAGATGCTGTATTGAGGTTGTATGATATGTTCTTAATATTTTAATTACCGCTACTAAAAAGTAAGTGGATGTGTGCTCACTTTGGTCTTGTTATTAGTGCCTGACATTTGGAAACACTTTTATTCCTATTATTTTTGTGAACCTTATTTGTTTCATGTTCCTCAAAAGTGTATTCAAGAAAGTTAAAATCATTCTGGTGTTTAAGAGCAAGTGAGTCTTACAGAGTACCTCCTAAACAGACACCATATTCATCACTTGAGGATAGACTTGAAGCCATTAGACTTTAAGTCTAATGCAGAAAGTATAAAACTAAGGCAAGAAGCGAAGAAATGGAAACAGAATGGTCTTGTCAAGGAGGGGCCATAGAAGTATAGATTAGCCAGTTAAAACAGGACTCCAATTTTAAATCTCAAATTATGTTTCCAGTTTAAACATTTGAACTGTTGTACTGACTGCCTCCCCAGTTAGAATGATGAAAAACATGTAACAGGGCACCTAAAGCCTGTTTCCTGAGGGGATGCAATGAATGAGAAAACATTTATTTATAAAATTCTTTCTTGGGCGGGGGAGATGGCTCAGTAGAATAAGCACTTTCCTGGTAAGCACAAGGGCCTGAGTTCAATCCTGGTTCTGCCAAAAAATAACAATAATAACAATGAACTAAAAATAAAGTATTTTATTTATGTACTTATTTGGTTCTTTGGTACAGGGTCTCACTATGAAGCCTGGCCTCGTAGTGATGCTCCTGTCTCAGCCTTCCCAGCGCTGGGGTTATAGGCATGCACCACCATTCCCAGTTTCAGTGGCAAGAATGGTGGCACAGTGTGAAGCCCTGGGAAACAGACCAGGTCCTTGAGCTTGCCAGGCAGGTTCTTAGACTGCTGAGCTCTCTACCCAGCCCTATTTAAGAAATTCTTGAAAGTGAGTATAAAACGGAGATTCTATAGTGTTTGGATCAAGTTATCTCCCCCATCCCCGGCTCATTTTTCTTCCAGATCACCTCTTTCCTTCCAGTCCCCATTCTGGGCTGCCGCGTTCAACCACACCAGGCTCCTTTACACAATGGAGCCACCTTGAGGCTTCTGTCTAAGAGAAAAGAGTGCAGGAGCCTGTTACAGCTCCCAGTTTCCAGGCCAAAGTCCCAGGACTTTAAGCCAGCAGGTAGGAGCAGCCCTCCTGCCTCTAATCTATATTTATGGATGACACAGTCTACTTTGCCATCCTCACTTCCTTTTGAACTAACATGCAGCAATTTTATATATTTATGTGGTAGAGGGTGATACTGCAAAGTCTGTATTGATGTTCTGTTCAAATCATGTAAATTAGAAATACTATCTAGGGTTTTTTTTTTCTTAAATATTTGCAGCCTTCTAGCTCTTCTTGTTCTGGTAAAATGTGCCGTAGCTTGTTGTGAACTATCTTCACAACTCTCCTGTATGACACTAGAATTTATCCTCTTATCTCTGTGTTGGTAACCACTGTCCCATCTCTGTTTCCCTCCTCATTCCTCCTAACGTCTCAGGACAGCCATTCTACTTTCTTCTACTGAGAGGTCAACTTATTTTAGCTTCTATTCATGAAAAAGAACAAGCGGTATTTGTCTTCCTGTGGCTCGTCTATTTCAGCTACTGGTCTACAGTTATATCCAATTTGTTGCCAAGTATTGCATTTCCTTCTTTTTTTTTTTTTTTTTTTTGTCTTTTTTTGAGACAGGGTCTCGCTATGCAGTTCAGGCTGGCTTTAAGCTCACTTTGTAGCTCAGGCTGGTCTCGAACTCACAACAATCCTCCTGCCTCAGCCTCCCGAGTGCTGGGATTACAAGCATGCGCCACCACGCCCGGCACTGCATTTCCTTCTATTTTAAGGGCTGAATATGATTCCACTGTGTTGCTGGCACTGTCTCACCCAGAGTTCTGGGGAGCTGTGGCACTGGATGGAGAGCCCAGAGACAATGCCTTGGCATGGCTTTTGTGAGCCATAGGGTGGGCCACAGGGAAGTTCACAGCAGCTCATTAGTATGGGCAGTACGAGAGGCACACACTGGTCCAAGACAAAACCTCACAGGGGTCCTCAGAAGGTCAGCGATGGCTCCAGGCCAGAACTCCTGGGAGGTACTTAGACTTAGCACTTGCCAACATCTTCCACTGGAGATGCATTAGAACCACAGCACCATCCACCCAAAGCTCCTGGAGGAGTGGAGGTCAACAGTCCCACCAGCCACATGTACCTGTCAGCCACATCCCCCAGCAGGCTTAGTGGCAGCTCGTTAGATAAATCACTAGGCACCAACTCAACACTGTCACAGCAAATGGATTGAGACATGAAACCTCACAGCAAAGACTTTGTCATCTCTTCTTGCTTTTTGCATGCCCAGCATTCTAAGGACAGGGTGACTTAGCCAACAGACAGCACGGTGGCTCCTACTGGTACCTCAGCTTCCCAGGGCTCAGTGTCCCTAAGTTGATCCTTTTCAGATATTAGCATTGCTCCCCCTTGGAGTGGCCCTGTGATTGGCAGGAGTCCTGGAAACAGATGGGTGTCTTGCAGACATGGCGCCAAACCTCCTAGCTTGTCTCAAGGATGGCACAGCTTGTATTTTATTTATCCATGCATTTGATGATGGACACCAAGGTTAAACCCATATTTTGCCTCCTGAAAATAGTGCCGCAATAACTGCGAAAATAGAGGCAACCATTTTTCTTTACAGATTTCATTTCCTTTCTATATCAACCCAAAAGTGGAATACCTGGTTGTTATGACAGATCTGTTTGTAGATTTTGAGGTACTACTGATGTTCCTGCTAGCAGTGCATAGGAATCCCCCATTCTCCACATCCTCGCCAGTGTCTGTAATGTTTTGCTTTGCATTTACTCATCATTCAGACTGGGACTGGGTGGGACGATATCTAGATATAAACTAAATTTGCATTTACCTGATCTTTTGTGATATTGAACAATTTCCATCAGTCATTTGTATTTTATTTTAGAAATTTTTATTTAGAACAATTGATATATTTTAATTAGATTATCTGTTCTTGAGTTTTTGACTTTCTGATATAATTTGGAAATGAATCTTTGCCAGATAAATAATTTTAAATTATGTGCTTCTGCACTGTCGACTTTTTCTTTACTGTGTTGGCAGTTTTCCTTCTTCTACACAAATTCCTTAGCTTGAGAAATATCTGCCAATATTTGTTTTCATATCTTGTATTTTTAGGATCTTATCCAAAAAGTAACTGACTATTTTGATGTCTTCAAGCATTTTTTTCATGCTTCTTCTGGTAGACTTATAGAGGGACCTACATATATATTCCAATTCAAGGGAGGGAAGCCAGAAGAACTTCAGGCAATCATCTAGTTCCAACAGAATTAAGCATCTAGAATACAGTTGCCTTTTAAGCAGAATCTTCTTACCTCAGAGTCTAAGCACACTGATTATTTAAAAGAGGAAAAAAAAACATTAAAAAAATAGAAGTGATACAGAATTTCAATAAACAAAGCAACAGGAATTCAACAATAGTTGTTACACTATTCAATGTTGTATTCAAATTGGTTTTAGATTGCCAGATACAAACATCAAAAAACAGGTCAAAAATGTTATAAGAAATTAAAAAGCAGTCGATCCTGCATACCACAGGCCATGCTAGCCATGCTCCCAGGTGCACTGAGCTGGCCACTGAGACTGGACATGGTGGTGCACATCTGCAATTCCAGAGCTGGAGAGATTGAAACCTGGAGGATCATTATGAGTTTAAGCTGCATAGTGAGACCCTGTATGAAATATATGTTGAAAAGAAGAGAAAAAAATTAAGCATTAATTGCTTCTTTCAGCAGACCAACAGGAATCAGCAGTACAACTGTCCAAGCAAATATATATAAATATATATTATTATATTAAAGGCATTATATATATAAAATGTAATAACATTTATCATTATATATATATATATATATATATATAATTTTGCTTTCTTCTCTCTTTTTTTTTCTTTTTCTCATCCCAGTTGTTCTCTCCCTTTGAACAGATTATTTCCCATTCACAGTAACTGTTGCATCTTTCAGATTTTATTTACTCTTTCAGATTCTTACAATAAGGAGGTGTTTACACAGGCAGGTCTGATTTGTTTCACCTATGAATGTGGTTTCCAGTTAATCCATTTAGCTATGAAAGTCTCTAGTCTATCTTTCTCTATAGCTGAGTAATACTCTCTTGTGTAAAATCACTGCATCTTTTTTATTCATTCCTTATTTGATGGGCACTTGGGTTGTTCACAAGATTTAGCTATAACAAATTGTACACTGATTTTTGGTGAAAGGTAGGATAAAAAAGGCCTGCCCTCAGGCAGATACCTGTAATCCCTAAAATCTTTTCAAAGAGATCAACTTAACTTTTTATGGTGACAGAGGAAGTTCGAGCTTAAATTTAGTGAGTGAGACTAGGCGTTGGGGCACGTGCCTGTAATCCCAGCTCTTTGGGAGGCTGAACACAGGTGAATCACTGAGTCAAAGATATGTAGTGAGACCCTGTGGACCCTGTAGACCCTTACTAACAAATACAAAAGTAAAAGAATAGTGGAAGCTGAGATAACAAATTTAAGGAAATATTAAGTCATAGGCAGAAACACAATCATATCTTTTTGGAAGATACCTGAAAAACATTGGGGAAGAACTATTAGGATGGGAACAAGGCTAAAATGATGATCTGAGCAATCTTTAAAAGGTTTCCATAATTTGATTCTATTCATCTTAAGGGAATTACATGCAAAGAAATTGTTAAATCATAAAGGTGCAGTTTCTTTCCCTTTGACAACATTTATCATACCTTTTGTATCATATTTATTCTTTGTGGTTCTTATAGTAGGGAGACACAAGATACAATCATATAATATATATTAATCAAGATCATTGTACTACTCATTTCTATTAGTTCGACTGAAAGGAACAGTCAGAGATTGTATTGTTTCATCAAATTTGCCAGTCTATATCTGGCAATCTAAGCAACTACTTTGAAGATAAGTGAGTGAGACTAGGCATTGGTGGCACATGCCAGCAATGGGATTACATGCCCTGTAATCCCAGATCTTTGGGAGGCTGAACATAGACGAATATATATAGAGAGAGATAGAGATAGATATAGATATACACTATTGTATATATAGTATATATATAATAGCATATATACAATAGCATAGTGTATATATATTGGTCTCACTACACAGCTCAGACTCATAGTGATCTTCCAGTTTTCATCCTCCCAGTGCTGGGACTATGGGTGTGCACCACTACACTCAGAATCTGGTGAGCTTCAGCCTGCCCTGGGGGTGGGGCTGGTGGAGCAAATGGTGCCAGGGATCGAACTGTGGTCCCTGCCCTTGCCTAAGCTTGCCTAGGAGGTGATTTATTTTGCTGAGCTACTTGCCAGCCCAATAGCAAATATATTGACCATTGCCAGTTTCCTAACATCTTGTTTTGAAATTCTGTATAAGTTTTACTGTATTCTCTTCTTTAGAAAACATAGAGGAATCAGGTACTATAGTTTAGTAGCTGAGTGCAAACCAGGAAGACAGCTCTGTCCGAATCCCTGACATTCCCTCCTGAGTACACGTGAGAGTGCACGCGGGTGTTGAAGTGGGCATTACAGTGACCAGAGAACTCAATAAAATAGTCTGCTATCAATCCATGACCCAGAAGCACAAGCAAAGAACTATTGGAAGCCCAAAGTGTAGGGCATTACCTACAAAAGAAAATTAAAAACATGTAAACATGACAACAAACAGGAACATATGACTCATGTGTTAGAGGGGGGAAAAGCATAGAAAACGTAGACACACATACACACACAAGCATGCACACACACATATAGCAGCCTATGACAGAGACAGAATTTGCTGATTTATTATAAAATGTCATTAAGAAGATGTTCACAAGACTAGAGGCTAATGTATTTAAATAAGTAAAAAAATAGCAAGGTAACAGCATGTCTAACAAATGTGAATGTGATACAAATTACTAAAAAATGATGAAAGTTATGACATTATATATATAATACTTTTAATATAATAAAAATAACTAGAGAAACAGTAGATTTGTCCTGGCAAAAGGATAAATGAACTAACAGAGAGATAGAAATCATGGAGGCTGAAAAACTCAGATAATAAAGAACGAAGAAAAATAGTCTCTCAGACATGTACCTTTCATACTACATTACGTACATCAACCAAAATGTAATAGAAATATCAGGAACTTAGAAGAGTAGAAAAATACATAAATCAATAAAGACTGACAACTTTTTCAAAGCAAACAAAACATTAACCTACTAATAAAGGGAATTTAGTGAATATCAAGTAAGATCAACACAGATTCAAATCAAACGTATCACACTGAAAATGCTGCAAGGCTAGGAAAAATTGTGCTGCTACAGAAGTGTGTACAGGTAGGGGTAGGTCAAATAAATCAGCAGATTAAAGCACCTGCAAGCAGGTGCAAGGGATGGGGGTTCAACTTCGTGGCCTGCCATGCCAGCCCTGCTCCCAGGGACACACTGAAATAATAGTTGAGAGTGAGTGTGGTGGCGCACACCTGTAATCCTAGCTCTTGGGAGTCTGTAAACAGGCAAATCACTGAGTCTCATCTAGCAGTGAGACTCTGAATACCCTTCAGACTCTCCCCTAAAATATAGTAAATAAATAAATACAGAAATAGGTACATGGAGCTAAATTGGGTAAACAATCCAAATGGCCATCCAGTGAGGAATGGATGAAAAACATCTGGTGTTTTATACAATGGCGCATTATTCAGAGATGAGAAAAGATCAAGTCAAGGATTTTTTTTTTCCTTTTTAGTTGGAATCGGGGATTGAACTCAGGCCCTTGTGCTTGCCAGAGAAGCACTTATTCCACTGAGCCATCTCCCTGGAACCAAACTCAAGGATTTTATAGGTAAATGGATGCAGCTAGAGACCTTACTCACAAGTGAAATAAATCAGACCCAATGCGCAAACATGGCATTATCTCCCTCATGTAGGATGTGAGGGCAGCCTGGCTCTGATATGTGTCTCCCATTGGTTTCCAGGTCTCCCTAGTGTGGGACCTGAAATAATAAGTAACCTCTGAAAGTCACAACAGACACTATGAAAGTGAGAGAAATTCTTCCAAGAGAAGAGACAACTGGGGTGAGGAACAGGAGGAAAGAAAGAAGGAAGGGAAAAAGATTATGTGTGTATGTATCCATGTATGTATGTAAGTATGTATGTATGTATGTATTCACAACAGCTTGGACAATTCTACTGACGAATTCTGCTGGTCTGTTGAAAGGAGAAGTTAATAGTTACTGTTTTTCTTTTTCCCTTTTAAAGTTTTCATAGTTTTTGAGAAAATTTTCATGCTTATATCTGTCAAAAAATATATACAGAGTAAGCCTTTTTATAAAAAATCCACTGATTAAGTGAAGACAATATTATGCAGCATAATAATGACTGTTGAGTTGCTATCATGTTTTAATGTAATTCTGTAACGATATATATATATGTCACAATTTTTACATTCTCTTTAAAAATAGAAAAGAAAATGTAAAGAGAAAGAAAATCCTGAACTTTTAAAACAAGGAGCAAAAGGAGACATTCTTGAAAACAGCTTGACACTACTTCCAAAGGACAAACAAACCACAAACAGTAAGGCTGACCCCTGACTTTTCAGCAAATGTATATTTAGTCTGCTACAAGCAAAACTGTCAAGAATTCAAAATTCTATATTGATCAAGTGATCATAAAAATACAAGCAAATACTAAAGTTAAAATAAAGAGGTAGAGAAAAGCCACAAACATTTGTTACAACCCACCAAAATTTTAAAAGAAAACTAGAAGTTTTTCAAAATGAAAGAAAATTATGCCAATTATGTCAGATGGTACTGTGAATCTCTGCTAGAGAGGGGCATTCTAAAGGTGTGGCCTCAAGAACACAATAAAGGAATGTTTGATTTCTTTCCTTTGTTTACTGACTGAGCAGTCTGCATATAATTGTGCAGACTTGATGTGCTTTCATTGAGTGTGCCAGTTCTGTGCAAAGCTGATAGTATTTTCAACAAATGGTGCCAAGACAGTTGAATAGTGAGGAGAGGAGAAAGGGGGATCCTTCCTGCACACAGTATACAAAAGGCCCTTAAAATGGATCCAAGGTGCGCATGTGAGTGAAAATGCTATAAAAACTATTGAGACAAATCTTCTTCACCTTTGATTTTACAGAAGACTTCAGAATCATGAGCTTCAAAGGAAAAGATATATAGAATAAGCCTTTTAAAAAAACCACTGATTAAAAACAAACATCATTTAAACAAATTTTAAAAAAGACACTAAAGGGGAAAATATTTGAAAATCAAACATTCCGTGTGTCCATTGTGTTTGGAATATGTGTAAGCTCTCGTAGTTTAATAACAAATGACAACATGATTAATGGGTGTTTATATATATCCTTTTATATATTCCTTATATATTTTAAGAAATATATATAAAGAGAATAGTAAAATGAAAATGTAAGTCTTCCTTAGAAAATTACATAGTACATTATTGTTTGAGAAAATCTTAAGGAAAATACACTATGTCGGTGCTGGGCATGTAGCTCAGTGGTATAGGTGCCTACCCAGTGAGCACGAGGTCCTGAGCTCAATTCTGAAACTGCAAAATATTTAAAAAGTATAAAGAAAAGAAAAGAAAATCCACTCAATTGTGATTTTTTGCACTTGTAGGAAGTCAGAGGCTGAAGAAAGACCGGGGTGAACACACAAAATCTTTCACAAGCTCTGGTTAGCACCTGTGTCTTGACTCACATAAAAGTATATAATGCCAATAATGCACATAAATAGCAGTTTCTTTTTAATTTTTTATTATAACTTTAATAAAATGAAGACGAAGCGAATGTAAAAGCGGTAGTCTATTTGACCTTGCTTTGTGAAAGTAATTCATCAATGTCTAGTTCAATGGAGATAGTTGCAAATCTTAGTGAATCCTGAAGGTGCCCCTCAGAAATCTTTGATTGATTTTTACTCCTCAGGAACCTCATCTTTGAAGACAGCCATAAACAAGTGTTTTGGATAACAGGAAGTGATGGCGTTGATAGAGCATAATTTTGAAGTGAGGAACATTTTTCTCTGAGAAGACAGATCTTGCAAAAGCTTAATAAAGTGACATGATCAGATTTTTACTTGAGTTCCATGTGTGACTGCAGCTCTCCACGTTCCATGTGAAAATTTGCTGGGAATATGTTTATGTTGACTAAAATTAGAGTCATCAGTATAGAAAAACTGAAGTTGTTTTCAAAGTCTTGGAATTTTTTCTCAAGTTCCTACATCAAAGAGAAAGTAAAGTTATATACGTTTCACAGTTCTCAGGACTGTATTTAACCAATATATAAAAATGCAAAAATAATCTGCCATAACTGAAATTTTCAGTGACTTGAAAATGATTTTGAGGATTATTGCTCTCATACTTTGAAACAGTAGAGACAATTGGATTTGCACCCTAAAGACACATATTTGGTATAGGATCTTACTATGCAGCTTGGACTCACAGTGATCCTCCCATTTCAGCCTCACCAGCTCTGGGATTACAGGCTTGTGCCACCATCCCAGGTCTCAGTGGCCAGCTCAGTGTGCCCTGCGGTGGGGCCAGTGCAGCGTGTGGTGAGGAGGATGGAACTCCAGTCCTGTGCTTGCCTAAGCAGGCCCTTAGTCTGCTGAGCTATGTCACCAGTCCTTTAACTCATTTAAAGGAGCAGTCAACCTCTCACAAGCGTTACATCTGTGATTTCAGGCAAATATTTTCACTTTGATTCCAGAAATACTTTTTTACATTTTATGAATTGTAAAATATTTTTGACATTTATGCTCACTTTACCATCTTACTTTAGAAAAAGTATATGATGTCCCCAGATTCACTACCTATTCTGTAATGGAGTTTTGGAATCACTGATTTAATTTTTTGAGCCGTACGGTATTCATAGATTGGTTGACAATTCCTGCATCAATATTTGTTTTATTTTTCTTTTTAATTTAATTTTATTTCTTGAGAGAGTACAAATTAGAATTAAAACAGGAAAGTTACAAGTGATGCTGAATTTCACCTAACAAACGAATATGAATTTCACTGTATTTGTCGTTGTACAGTGCTGTCCTCTAGCCAGTTATTCATACCAGATATATGCATGTAAAATTGGAAGAAAGAAAAAAGAAAGAAATACATAAGAAATAAGAAGATAAAAAGTACAAACAGTTGAAAAAGGAGACAAAAGAACAAATTAAAGCATTATTAGCTCCTTTCCATAGACCAGTAGAAATGCACTGTTCAGTTGACCAAACCATTCTGTTTGCTCACATAGATAAGTCTCTTTTCCACTCCCTCTCCTGTTTGTCCCCTCAAGTCGTAACTCTTTGCTTTAGAATAAGTTCATTTCCTTGTCCCAGTATCTATCATACCCTTTGCATTCTATTTTTCTTTTTCAGATTCTCATGTTAAGATGTTTGCTTATGTGGGCTTGATTTATTTTACTTAAGAGCATGTTCTCTAGTTGCATCCATTTACCAACAAAAGATTCAAAATTGTCCTGTTTTATAATAATACTCCATTGTATAAAAATACTACACTTTCATTATCTATTCTTCAGTTAATGGGCCTCTGGGTTGTTTCTAGGATTTAACCATGACAAATTGTGCTGCTATAAACATGAGTGCACATACATTGCTATGGCATAAAGTTTTTAGTTCTTTTGGAAAAATACCCAGGAGAATAGCTGGAATGAATGGGACCTGTATTCCTAGATTTTGAATGAATCTCCATACTAATTTCCATAGTGATTGTACCAGTCTGCAATCCCACGAATAATGCCAAAGTGTTCTTTTTTGTCCACATGCATTCCTGCATTTATTACAAGCTGAGTTCTTGATCTTAGCCATGCTTTCTGGACTGAGATGGTAGGAACTGACATAGGGGTAGGTAGAGAGTTCATGAACAAAAACCAAACTTAATGAGAAACACTTCAAAGAATCAACAACTGGGATCAAAAAAAAAATGAAAGAAAGAAAAAAAAAAGTCATACCTGACTGTCCTTCTGACAAAGGCCTTCTATCTGAACATATAAAGAATTAAAAAAAAAAAAAATCCAGCCCCTGAAATTCAAAAACCCAATCCGACAAAGGACATCTGAGATGAATATACAATTCTCAGAGGAAGAAATAGAAGTGGCAAGTAAATATATCAAAAAAAAAAAAAAAAGTTCAACATCATTGGTCATTTGAAAAATGCAAATTAAAAGAAATATTTGTTTTAAAAGCTACCATGTATAATTTTTTTTGCTTTTTTTTTTTTTTTTTGTATTTTAGGGAGGGGTCTAGAGGGTGTTCAGGGCCTCATAGTGATCTGCCTGTCTATAGCCTCCCAAAAGCTGGGATTACAGGCTTGTGCCACCATGCACAGTCTCAACTGCCATCTCAGCGTGCCCCGGGGGCAGGATCGGGGCTGACACAGCAGGCTGGGGACTGAACCCCTCGCCCCTGCACCTGCTTGTAGCACTTTAATCCGCTGAGCTATTTGCCTGGCCCTATATTTTCTTGATCTGCAGTGTCATGCTGTTTCATCCAGCACGAGGCACCACAGAAACTGCACCCTTCCATCAATTTCATGTGTCCCTTTTTAAAAACTACAGCCACACCACTGGTAGGCCCTGT
This sequence comes from Ctenomys sociabilis, assembly GCA_004027165.1. NCBI lineage: Eukaryota > Metazoa > Chordata > Mammalia > Rodentia > Ctenomyidae > Ctenomys > Ctenomys sociabilis. The sequence goes on along the minus strand of PVKA01001810.1, from coordinate 19,546 downwards.
CACAGACACGTTGACAAAGGTTAAAGAAAATTACTGAAACGTAATTGTTACTGCTTCATGAAAATGCAGAGATCTTTGTCATGGAAAAAGTCATTGCCTTGGTGGGTACTCGATCAATACCTGTAATAAAAATGGCAGACTGTGCAGATCTGTAGCACTGTTATTTTTATGTCAGCATAACAATAGCTTTACTCTCAAATTTTTTTTCAATAGATTTTTCTATTTTGCTCATTTTAGTGGGTCAAGTTATTTTAGGAATGTGTTGTTTTTACATCTTGAAAAGATTGGTATTGGCAGAATAAATACATTAAATTCATCATCATTAGACAGTTTTGGTCATTTTACAATATGAATTACTGATACAAGTAGTTCTGATGGTAAAGAATTTAATGAACTGTTGAGATGACAGATTTTTCTCATTTTAACTATTTTGTCTTTATGTAATATTCCTTGATACGCATTTAATTTGTTCTCACAGTGATCTGCCTGTCTATAGCCTCCCAAAAGCTGGGATTATAGGCTTGTAGACAAATGTTTTGTCTACGGTGTCTCTTAGAAATGGCACAATATCAATATAAATTAAGCATGGTGTTTTCTGACTTGTAGTGATACAGAATATGCGTCTGTCTGCTTGTCCTGGAACACTTACTACACCCACGATCTTTTTGATACAGGCTCTCTTTTTCTCCTGAGATAATGTGGAAGACACAGTAGAATAAATATATAGGAGCATTTTAAAATTATTATCCATGTTGCATATATAATTTTAACAACATCATGAACAAGAGTCAGTGTGATACAATTTTCTGCTTCTTACACCATAACTACCCCATGTATTTTGAATTAGACTTCTTTTTATGTGTTTGTGGAGTTTTGTAAAGTAACACAACAAACTGAAATTTGATGACAAAATACAAAGACATACTTGTCTTCTCAGTGACACTGTGATTGTACTCAGCACATGCTAGTTGGTTAGAACCTTATATTTTTGGCCAGTGCTCAGGTTAGTAATTGGATATGCCTGTAACATTGTAAAATTGGAGAAGGATTTTTGAAATGATTATTTAGGTTATTTTCAGGTTAAGCCTATTTTAAATATTTTTGAATACATGCTTGTAATTCATAATGCTGATTATCCTTGTGTGGAGCTATGTAACCCAGCTTATTTTCTTTCTTCCCTGTTCTACTGCTCTGTTCCATCTTTCAATCCCCTTCCATTTGAGAAAGACCTCCCTTCCTACTTCCTACTGTCTACATTTTCTCTTACTCTTTACTTATAATTTGAGTTCCTTATGTAAGAGAACTTCGTAATATTTTATCTGTGTGCCTGATCTATGTCACTTAACACTGTGGTCTCAAGGTGCATTTATTTTCCTGCAGATGACTTAGATTTACCTTTCTGCAGGCCAGAGCGGTTTTTACTGTGCGTAAACAGCAGATTTTCTTCATTTATTTATCTGTTGCTATTCATACAAGCCTCTTCCAAGACTTAGCCCCTAGGAATTGTGCTGCTATGAGTATCATTATTGGAAAGATTTCATAATACAGGAGACTCAGAAATCCGCATATATAGTTTTGTACCTGGAGCTTTCTTTCAACACACTGGCTGTGTGTTATAGACCTAGGAGTTGGCGACAGCACTATACTGCATCCTGTCCTCCTGTTGTCTTTTTCTACACACTCCCTGCCCAAGCAGCATGCAATCCTGTGACGTGACAAATTCATGATCTTGTGAGGATGTAGGACAGAATGTCCACATGCTACGCCTGACAGTGTGTTGGACACACCATGATAAAAGCAAGCACACTGACATTTCCAAAGTCTTTCTCACTCTTACACGGTAATTGCCAAGTCAGTGAAGGGTAAGGTCATCTTCTCTTTATAGCTTAATTGTACCAAGTACTATGGTGAAAAGTGTGCTTATCTTCATTTAAAAGAAGGATAGAAGAGATGTAAAGAAATGACATCGTGCAAGCTGTAAGTAAAACTTCAGGCCATAACCAATACTTCAACACTTTACATACGCAGAATTTTCCTTCTTTCCGTAGTCAGCAGCATAAGAACAGGATTAACCCCGCATATTACCTTACTTTTACTTTCTCTTGCTAAGTGAAAAAATAACTGAGTTATGTTGACTAATCATTGATGTCTTGAAATCTCACTATTCTTAAAAATGCTCCCAAACAAACTTTGCTGTCCACAGCCATATTTCTTTTCCTGCATCTTCTGCATACTATAACACAGAAAAAAGTAACATAATTTAAAAACTTACATTCTCTTGCATTGATTGCTTCAACTATCTCAGACAATGCTCATTCACAAAAGGTTACAATTATTATCAAATTCAGTAAACTACATTACATTGAAAAAGAAGTGACAAAAATTTCCCTTCTGATAATTACTTACAGAGAATAAAATGCATAAAAAACAAAATTACTATTATTTCTATGTTACTGTAACCCCAACATGACAGTGATTAAAATGATTGTGCATTTGAAAAATAGAAACTAAGACACAACAATGAATCTGAGCTTGTGTCAAAAAAAAGAAAAAAAATCTGATTACATTGCCACGGCTTTGTATAAATTAGTCACTAACAAAATTTAGTATGCCCATGAATAAGTTGAAGAACACTACATTGTATAATTGGCAGTTTTTAAACATCTAGTTTTTGCTATATTTATTAGTAGCTAAACAATGTCACTCTTCTGCAACTTTTTTTTTGTAACATTTGAAATGTATTTTATTATCTGTGCATGTCTTTAATTGTAATCCTATTAACTTTTTCAACATGATTCATTAATTGTTCAATTATGCAGTCTTTCATATTTTAGTTAACTGTATTTCTTTCATGATAATTAAGGATATTTATTTTTGATGATTGTATTTGTACATGAGATGTTCATTCATCTCTTAAAATTCTTCTAAAACTCTCACGTTTTTACCGATGTGAGTGAACAGTCACAGATGTTTGAAATTCCCTCGCTAAAATGTGATCAGAGTGTTATGTTGGTTCAGCTTGAGATTGAAGAGCGCCAGGTCACACCTCTCTGCTGAGTGTCTGCGTTGACATCTACAACAAGCCCTGTATGGTACACTCATGCACTTAGAACTTCTCTCCCTTGGGAAAAACTTTCCTTCCTTCCTTCCTTCCTTCCTTCCTTCCTTCCTTCCTTCCTTCCTTCCTTCCTTCCTTCTCTTCCTCCCTCCCTCCTTCCTTCTTTCTTTCCTTCCTTCCTTTCTTTTTTAATGTATTTGGTTCTTACAGCATTTCACTATGCAGCTCGGACTCACAGTGATCCTCCTGCTTTCAGCCTCCCTGGCACTGGGATTATAGGCGCGCGCCACCATGCCCCGTCTCCGTGGCTGGCATAGTGCTTCCAGGGGCGGGACCCATGCGGCATGTGGTGTTGGAGATCATCAAACCACGGTCCCCGCACTTGCCTAAGCAGGCTCTATAGTCTGCTGACGTATTTCGCCAGCCCAGAAAAACTTTTCTTAATTTATATTTAATATTGTCTCTAACTGTGGCAGTGACAACTGGAAACTGTTAAGCTTCCATTTCTATAATTATATTTTTCCTAAATTTTTGAAGCACTTTTTCTACTAAAACGCAGCTCAGAAGTGTCTTCTTCTCACATTCACTCTTATTCATGGCTACATTCATGATTATATTTTCAAGGGAATGATGAGCTCCAGGTAAAGGCACATAAATCCTACAAAGAATGAAAGGTAAGGTGGTAGACAACAAAATAATCATTACATGCTGGAAATGTATGTTCATCTACAAACTACTTGGAACAAATGAACAGAAATTGAACCTGGGAAGTGTTGCTTGACTTGCTGTTTCCTACAATGCCGATAATCACGTGTATGCTGCATGCTCTGCATTGATTTCCTTTGCTCATGAGAAAGAATGCATCAGCTAAGCTCCTGTGTCCAGGGGCATGAAGAGCCAGGATCACATAGGATGTGTGAATTACTCTCGAAGAAAAAAACAAGAGTATATTAATTATATTAAATGAACTAAGAGACAGATGGAGCCATTAAAAGTTTAATAAGTGGTCAAATATTACTAATTCATGTGATACTCATTATATCACTACTAATCATTCCAGACTCCTTTTGGTATTATTAGATGTGATGTACATGACTGAAGTTTTCAATGATTTTCCTTAAGAAAAAATCTGCCAGGTCTGTAATGAAGTAACTCAAGCACAAAAATTCCTATAGCAGAGCTCAAAATTTGCATCTGTCACTGATTTTCTTTTTTTTGAAACTGAGATATATTTTCTTTCCCTATATTTAATTCTATTTCCAGATGTAAAAGATAATAGAAATTAATACAGGTAACAAACAATTTATTCTCATTCTTTTTTTCCTTCTAGTTCTATAAATTTGATACTATTTTTTATTTCAAAAAGTAATGGTATACCACTTTGGTTCCTATTCATCAGCTTGTACTGTGTAATAATACAAATTAGAATACTTAGAAGTTAATTACTTATGTTTGACTTCTGTGTAGATTGCCTAGGAATGGAAGGGATGGGAAATTTACAGAACAATTGATAGTTGGATTGGTATTTTTACTGCACTTTATGTGGTTTATACATTGTCTAGTATAAGACATAATGTTGATGATTTACACGTGTTTCAATTTATCACCGAAGAAATCTGAATGTACATATTATAGTTCCTTTTTAATGTTAATATTAATTACCAGTTGAGCAAATGTTTCCATTCACTAATCCTCATAGGATTTTGAAATTTAAGTCTCAGAACTCAATTAATACCCATAAAAATATTAGTTATAAGTTTTTCCAGTCATTGTAACAGCAGAAAATGATATATTTTGACTCGAGAGTGGTGTTTCTGACATTTTTCCCTATATATATATTTTTTTCTTATATATAGTTTAAGTGAACTATCTCAACCATTGAAATGATATTTTGTACTACAAATACAACTCGATGCTAACGTCTCGTGTTTTCTCACTGGTGAAAAGTGAACCAGTGTCACTTACAGTGGATGACAAATTGCTATATTTTTTGGGGGGGTACAGGATTTTACTATATAGTCAACTCATAGTGATCTTCCTGTTTCAGCCTCCCCAGCTCTGGGATTATGGGAGTGTGCCATGTCAACCGGACTCGGTTACCTGCTCAATGCACCCAGTTGCAGGACTGGTGCAGCATGTGGTCTCTGTGCTTGCCTAAGCAGGCGCTTAGTCTGCTGAGCTATCTCACCAGCCCATAAGTTGCTGTTTTATTTACTACTGAAAGTCTTTTATTGAGTTCAAGTGTCTTGGAAAAGGAAAAGATTTAATCTCTACTTAAAATATCTTAATTCAAGTATCTGAACCAGGACAAACTTTCACCATATCTTTGATTTGCTTTCAGTAATGCTAATGTTAGTTATTCACCTAATTTATAAAGTAATACATGCCCTGAATAAATAAGAAGTAACCTGCTTGGGAATTTTCCATGTGAAGGAGTTATGGTGCTTCTGTTGTGTGATGAACTGTCTTCTTTCGGGTTTCCAAACTGCACACACACAATATCTGAAAAGAGAAAGGAGAAATGAAAGAAAGGAAGATCTCCCATGTACAGAAACCTAACAGCACCTAGGCACACTAGCTCTAGATGCCATAAGATGAGCAAAAGAAAATAATGTCAACCAGGACATAAAAAGGAAAGGGAACTGGGGGAAAAGGGGTTTTAAAGAAGAAAAAAAACAAGCTGTAATATGTACAGGAAAACACTCCCCAAATGACTGTACATTGCATCAACTGCAAACATGCACTGATAAGACTGAAAAATAATTTAAAAACCAAAATATCTCAATGTTTGAAAAACTAAAAACTGGAGAAAGAGGTACGCAGGTGCACACCCATAGTGCATGACCTGAACTTCTTGGCAGGAATTTGCAGTTGTGTACGTGATGCTTCTCTGCTTTAATATATTAAATTTCAAAGTCTAAAATTTGTTATCAGCAAATTTTATCATAATTTTTGGTTTTATACTCTTATCATATTAAAAAAAATACTCTTTTATTTTTTCCAGTACTGGGAATTGAACCTGAGACCTTGCCTTGCCAGGCAAGCACTTATGGCACTGAGCTATCACCCTGGCTCAGCACTGTTTATTCTATTTGTCTCAACTTTTCATAGTGTGGAAAAATAATAATCTGAAATCGTTTCTTGCTTCCTCTGGTTTCTCCACCTACCTGCCATTTTATTTCCTTTGCTTTTCTATTCTTTTTTCCATTTCTCCGTTGCAGCATCCCACTCAATGAAGTCAACAAAATGTTTATTAAAACATAAGGAATAGCAAAGTAGCTAAAGAAATAAAATTGCCACGTCTGTATTCTCAGAATCTTCTTTATGGAAAGCAAAGCAAAGCAGAGAAAGGATGGGCAGCAGCCAACACGAAGGGGGATTAGAAGCAGGATAGTCGGCGTGTTAGAAACGGTCAAGCGTTTCCTCGGTGTCTTATTCCTCATCTCGTTTCTCTCTTCCAGCATCAAATGCAGTCTCAACAACATCAACAAAAAGCCTCCTGCAGTAAGCAACTGCATGCTAGCCATGTGCCAGGGCCTGGTCTAGGTACTCATGTCACCAAATCCTCCCACAGTGCCAGTGATTATATACTATCTAGACCTCGTGAGACAGCACACTGCAGAAGTTAGTTTTGGGAAACTGATTTCTTTGGATCAAATTCCTGTCTACTGCTGACAAATTCCATGACTCAAGCAGCCATACAGAACCATGGTGCATGTGTTTCCTCTTCCATTAAAGGAAACAAGATGTGCTTACAAGTGATATGAAAGAACCCTACGAAGTTTTTCAAGTAAAAATATTTCCAGTAGAGGATATTAAGGCACAGTCAATACCTATTAAATTTGGTTTATACTTAGCACTTTTACCTAGAAATTAGAATTTCTTCCTTGTCCATTGTATCAGATCAGGATTGTATGCCCAGAAGCAATTAGCAGTTTTGGCTTCAATTTACATGTAAAAGAACTCTGGAAAATTTGTTAGAGGTCCTGTTTATTAAAGTCATATTAGAAAATTAACACGGATTTCGAGTTGTACTGAGCTTCACATATGATCTGCCTCCGATGTCCACATAGCTGTGTCCAGCCATCCCTTATCACAGTTCAAGCGCTCCCTAAATCCAAACTCACTGTCTCCACTGTCTGAACTCTTCACACTCTTCCATGTACCTTTGGAACATGGCAGCATACAATTTATATGCACATGGTAGAGGTTTTTAAAGATGGTTGGCAATAATTTTAACTTAGTCAACTCACTAATGGCTAAATGGCTTAAAAATTATTCAATGAAGGTACAATACTGAAGTGATAAACAGTACAGAAAACAAAAGCAGATGGACCCCATCCATCCTTATCCTGAAGAACACTCTTCATCATTTATGTTGTAATGCCCCAGGAAACTGCCCATCTGTTACAACTAAAAGCTTAAAGACATTTTTGATATACGAATATCATTTCAAACACAGTAAACCTCTTAGTAGTAATGAAATCATTATATTGTACACACGGACTGTTACAACAAGAAAGTAAAGTCAGTTTGATGATGTCATCAATACAGTTGGCAGTATTAATAAAGTTTTCAAATAGTTTTCTTTCCATTCCCATGTGACTGCTATGTGAGACTTGACAGCTAACTATGGGTTGGAAATGTATGAAAAGTGCACTTGTATAAAGCATGTTATAGATTTCTTGTGTTCTTTTCTTTCTTCCTAAAGCATAATGCTTTACAAGTTTTCTATACTGCTTCATTGCATTAGGTGTATAAGTAACCTAGAGATGATTTAAAGTATGCACAAAGATGTGTGTAGATTATACTCAAGGGAACTGAGTAGCCATAGATATTGATGTCCATGGAATGAGATAAGAAAGCTCTCGGAATTAATCTCCCATAAAAACCAAGGTATGAATGCACACTGAAGTCTTCATAAAAATTTAATATTGTGAGTAACAATGGCAATAGATCATGCTGGAGTGCATTGAATATTTCAAGGCAAAATCTTTGAAAGAGATGTTAAATATAAAAAATACTCGCTTTCAGTGTACTTAGTTATACAAAGTAAAGTGTTTAAGATCTGTGATTTTTTAATTCATTGATAAAAAGTGATTTTCAGTAAATGAGTACAGCCATAGTAGACAATGCAAACACTTGAAAAACTGTTCTTGCAACATAAGCCAGGTACACTTGAAACTTGGGAATAAACTTAGGCGCCTAAAACCACATCCAAACTGGACGTTTAATGGAACATTATTTTGCTGCTTCTCTAACGCTGTTAAGTTTAGGACTATGTGAATCCTCAGACAGTGTGCTTCTATCATTGCTTCTTGTTTCTCTCCCTCTCACTCAAAGTATGACCTTTTTGCACAAAGAGCTCTGTGGAAAAATTCTGTGTTCTTCATCATTTGTTCTTCATTAAGAAAGAGGTTTGAAAATCACCCTTTCATTTCCTCTAGGGTTAATTTTCTCAGAGATATTATTTATTAGTAAGTTTGTCTTACAACATTTTCCTTTGTTGTTCAGTCAGTTTCCTTTAATATAATGCTTTTGCAAGTGATAATATTTACTTTAAATTTTATAAGTCACACAGAGTATTCTCCTCAATGTAGCTTATTTCCAAAAATTTCAAAATTTGGGGTCTTTCTTGATGCTTCAGAGTGATATTTAATTCCTTTCATATTTTAAATAAACTCAGAGTTTCTTGGCTATGAATATTGGTTGATAAAATTACTTATTTTTAGTGAAAAGAAATTTTTTCGTAAAGGTATAATGTTCCCATTTTCTTCTTTATCTCCTCATATGTTTAACCACAATATTTTTTGTTAGACAGAGCCATGGGAGAGATTTTCATTGTGGAGCCAGTGAGATTTACAAGGGCTCTACTAAAATACACTGCAATCTAATTTCCCCACACTTGTACAGCCCATGTATCTATAAATAAATAAATAAATAAATTCTTGGATAATTTGAAAAAAATTTCTTGAACAGAGTTAATGTGTGAAAGTATTATTATATACCGTGAACTATCTTCTATATTTAACTAACTTCTTTTCCATAACTTTTCCTACTCCCTGTGCATGATCCCTGCTCCTGTTAGGATTCACACATCATGCGTAATGTTCTGCATATTCTCATTCTGACCCAGGCCTCAGTTAAGAATACAGGAGCATATATAACTTGATCATGAAATAGTCTGTGCCCAAGTCTGCCCCTGGCTCTATTGGCAGTGGAATGTGTGAGTTTGCATGAGTTCCAGGCTTTTGTGCTGTTGAATGAAGGGGAATGCAAGGGCGGGCCAAATAGCTCAGAGGGTTAAAGCCCCTGCTTACGCAGACACAGGGGCTGGGAGTTGATCATCAGGAGTCTGCAGTGCTGGACCTGCCCCTGGGGATCCCTGAGATGATGATTGAGACTGGGTGTGGTGGTGCATGCCTGTAATTCCAGCACTTGGGAGGCTGTAAACACAAGGATCACTAGGAGTCCAATCTCTGCAGTGAGACCCTGATCACCCTGTACGCCCTGTCCTACAAGTAAAAGAGAAAGGGACAGACAGACAGACAGACAACAGAAAATACAGAGGGCAGAGAGAGGAGTTAGCTTGACCAAGTTCTTTTATCTTGAAAGCTGGACCACTGACATTTGGTGAGAATTACCTGTTTTATACCTTCAATCTTTGTTCAAATATAGTGGATGATTTTCAAAACTCCCTCATGGTCATGGCTTACTTAAGGAGCACAAAATATTTAAATATGTGTTCTAATTTTGAAAGAATAGGTATATAAAGCAAATACAATATGTGAAAGTCAAAGTGCACTTATTCTAAAATCACAAAACTGGTGGCTACGAGACAGACTTCTCTAGTAAAAACATCATCAATTTTTAAAAGTTTGAAGATTTGTTCTTCATGTCATTCTTTGGTCCCTGTGCTTTCTTTCTTTTTTTCTTCAAATATATTCTGGCTAAAATCCCAGTATGTGATCCAGAAAAAACTACAGCTGCCACATCAGGAGATGAAAACTCAGGCACATAAAACATTAAGCAGGAAACACCCTTCCGGTTCCAAGCCATAAATTTCTTAGAAGCTGACACCTAGTATGTCAACAAAATTCCGGGAAAAAGGAGCAATGAAACGAGAGAAGGTGCAGAATACAAATGATGATAAAGACTCTCTAAGCACACTGCTCTGATTCCACGTTTTAGATAATTGAGAGATTTTACACATTCTGTGCATTTTTTGGTACTTCAGTACTTTTACCTTAGATATATATTCACTACCTTAGATTTCATCCATCCAAATATAGTCCATGTAAAAGAGAACAAAGAGATAACACACACCAGTTCTTGGTGTACTGACAACACATTTACATTAATGAAAAAATATGTAGATGCTTAACATTTGTGAGCAGAAATAATTTGAAATACATCACTTGAAAAATCTATTTTATGCTCACATATTATCAGGGTTTCATGTTCATTTGTAGAAGAAATAAATTTGGAAGAAAGGAGGTATAAAGAATCTGATCATGATTTAATTTTATAAAACTAGCTATTAGATAGATGCAGAAAATGTTAACTGATATTGCCAAACAATGATAATTAGAAATCTTATGCATATTATAACATAGAATATATATTATATATGATTTTAACATTTATTCTCTTTATATACAATGACATTGCAGGAGAAACATAATCTTGAATCAAGTATGAATGGGAATTTCCTCACAAATTGTTCAGCATTAAGAATATATTTATGATTACTTATATGTAGAATGGCTACAATCAGCAAAATGCAACATTCATCTTCCATTCACTGCAAGTCTTTTTATTTCTTTCTTTTTTTTGGTGGAACCGAGGATTGAACTTAGGCCCTTGAACTTGCCAGGGGAGCACTTATCCTACTGAGCTATCTACCCCGCCCCTCACTTGCAAGTCTTACGGAATGCACATATGCTACAGGGATTCCGTTACAGTTAACCTAGGTAGTGAAAATTCAAAAATGTTAAAAATAATCTAATCCAATAAAAACTAAGATTCTAAACTCAGTTTGAAAAGTCATTCAATTATTCTGAAGGAATTAACTATTTAATTACACAGAAGCATATAATACAGTTGTTTGTTGACTATAAGGAATATTCAGCCATGTATCTGCATTTGTGCACCATGCAATAACTCAGGTCTCTCCTTCGACCTGTCACTACAAACATACATCTATCATAAATATAGCACTCAGTACAAGTTGTGTACAACTGTAGTAGATTAAATAGCAAGACCTGAGGTCAAACTGGCCTCCTCCAGGAGTGCTAAGGAGGAAGGCCATGTGCAAGCTCACTGTCATGTTGCAGGCTCCAGGGAAAGGTAAACAGGGCTGAGGTCTGGCTGTTCAGCTGGACCTTGTGCTATGGGTGGTGGAAGGCAGATGAATCTTGTGTTACCCCCATCCCTCATTCCAGTGTCAGGGTGGATGAAGGCAAGGTGAGCGAGTGAAACACAGACATAAGCACTTTAACCCCCAGCATTTAAACCATTCTGTGTCTCTGTCTTTCATTCTCTTCACCCAGTCAGGTACAAGCTCTCAGGCTGGTTCCTACACTCAACCTTCCAACTCCTGGTAGTTTTTAATCATTTCTGTGGAGACTACTGAAACTGCTTATTTTCTGTACATCTCTAATTTTCAGTTTTAACAGAAATATAAATATCTGTTTCCTCAATTCAATATTGTGAGACAATGTAATTTAAAAACAAATATTATCATTTGGAGAAAGTTGGAGAGCATTGGATGAGGAGAGGAAAGTTTATGGAGTTTGTTAACTCAGAGAACGGTATAATTGTTACAGCTGTTCACCACTCATTTCTGGCATTTCTCCCTTTTGAGAAGTTTAACAGCATTATTCCATGGAACCTGTGTGACTGAGGGCATGGGACAATTATGCCAGATCTCTGAGCTATGGTTGACTGGGGCACATAAGTGCCGTGAAACAACCTAGAGCTCTTTTTCTCTATTCCAAAGTCATCATTGATGTTTGCATGATTATATCCAATTATTATTATATCAGTATCCCATGTCATTAGGTATATCATACGGGCTCTTACTACAACCAACCTTCATGATAGATGGCATGTTGAAATGTGCCAATGCATCTCTTATTTTTTTGGTGGAACCAGGGATTGAACTCAGGTCTTTGTGCTTGCCAGGAAAGCACTTATTCCACTGAGCCATCTCCCCAGCCCGAGACAATATATTTCTGAAGTTTAAGTTTTAGTGTTTTATGAGAGAGTAGACTACTTTAGTAATTTTAGGAATGTAACTGATGAATAAAATTTGTGCATGCTTGGGGGTAAATATGATAATTCAATATGGGACAATTACCATTCGTTTCATCAAATATTTTTCATTTATTATTTTGAAATGGTTCACTTATTTTTTAAGTATTCCTTTGCATTTCAGCTTTATTTGACTAATTATGTAAATTGTACCTTTTTTCAAAATATGGCTTGTAAATATTTTTCTAATTGTTCTTTTGTTATTTAACTGTCTTTGGCTCAAGACTAGTTTTAATTTTTTCTTTTTTATCTTTTAGTTATTTGTTACTAGATTTCACTACACAGGTCTGATTCATAGCGATCCTCCTGTGTCAGCCTCCCCAGGACTAGGATTACAGGCATGTGTCACCAAGGCGTGGGATGTGGCACCGGAAATTGAACAGGGTCCTTGTAATTTCCATGCAGGTTCTTAGATGGCTGAGCTATCTCATCACCCCCTAGTCTGCTTATAAATTTAACTATTTGTTTTCCTCCCTTGGAGTGTAATTTTTATTAAAGTAATGTAAATGAAATCAATTTTTTAAATTTATTTAGTGCAGGGTCTACAGGGTCTTAGTATACAGATCAGATTCCTAGTGATCCTCCTGTTTTCAGTGTCCCAAGGACTGGGATTACAGGCGCATGCCCTCACACCCAGTCTCAATTGCCATCTCCGCGCGCCCCAGGGGCAGGGCTCCCAAGGCACACCGGGATCGAACCCTGGCCCCTGTGCTCTGCCTAAGCAGATGCCTTAGTGCACTGAGCTATCTGGTTGGTCCTCAGATTTTTTCTTGTACTTTTATGAATTTATTTGAAACTAAAATTTTTGACTTATCAAGAAATAATTTTAAAATAAATAATGAAGTAGAGTTCATGCTTCATTTTCTATTTTACTCTTTCATTAGCATTTTAAATCTGATTCATTAAAAAGAAGAAAAAAATTAAGCATTAACTGTTCCTTTCAGTAGATCAGTAAAAATCATCATTACCATTATCTAAGCAATCCTTTTTATTATTTTTATTGAAGAAAAAGTAGTAAAGAGACAGTTTCAAGACAAATTAACAGGACAGATTTGACAATTCAATACAATGCAAAATGTTTTCATAATGTTTCAGTGTCGTACAAGATGCATACATGATATTATACCTACAGGCATTATTATAGCAGACGTCTCTAATCAGTGAATGAAGAGAGTGCCGCTACACACCTATCTTATTTCTCTACAGCTGATTTATAACACAGATTCAACAATTAACACCCTCTACCTTGTTATCTCCCCAGTGTCTGTCCATAGTACTAGAAGCCAACATAATATCTTGTCCAACGACTATTAGTGCAAATCTTGCTTCTCATAGAATTAGGCAGAAGCACGGCATATTCATCCTAACTGTACTGTTTATACACACACACCATGATTCTTCCTTTGTATTCCTGTTGTTTTTTTTTTTTTTTTTTTTTTTTTTTTTGGCTAGACCAGTCAAAGATGAGCACTCCATTGTCACTAAACCAATTTAGGTGCTTCAACTTGGTGACACAATCAAACGCAGTGCAGCATTCCACAACAATAGTGAGTTATTCAAAGAAGTTGTTGACCATAGCCATTTACAGCTCAGTTTAATATTATGGCCTCACGATATATACTTCATTTTTATACTTTTCTGCTGGATGGTTAAGACCTAGATGGAGCAAGACTTATATACCAACACATGTATGTTATGTTTCTTATGTGGTCAGTGAAGTCCCTTCAGGGTTTATCTTGTAATCCTGTACCTTACTCTGTAGATCCCTTGCCTGTGTCATCCATGTGGATGAGTCATGGCCAATGCTTGACCAGTCTTCTCTCTATGAGAGCCTGAAAGAACGTTTTCTCTCCATGTGAGTCTCCTCAGGCACAGTATACATCATCAATCTCTTTCCTCTGTGGCTCCATAATCTCCTTGATCAGAAAACTTGGGGCACAACTGAGTTTCACGATGTCACAGTACAGGTTCTCCTATGTCCTGAGACATCGCTGACCTTCAAAGGCTAGGTCCAAAATGGTGGTTGGCCTTGCGGCTCTTCCATTTTTGCATTTTTGCAAACTCAGGTTGTTAACCATTGAGAACAAAAGCTGTTTATTATACTGTAGCGTATGCTGTTCAGTTTTCCCAAACTCTCTGACTCAATTGTCTATAGTTGTTGTTGTACATTTTTATTTGTATTTCTTCTTTTGAGTTCTTATACTAGAGAGACTATATGATATTTGCATGTGTGTGTCTGGTTTATTTCACTTACAAGTATATGTTCAAGTGACATCCACTTCAATATGAATGCTTCAAGTTTATCATTCTTTATAGCTGACTAATACTCCGTTATATAAAAATACCACGTCTTTTTCAACCATTCCTCATGTGAGGGACATCTTGGTTACTCCCAAGATTTTGCTATCACAAATTGTGCTGCTATAAACATAGGTACACATCTATCACTATGATATAATGACTTCAGTTCCTGTGGGAAAATTCCCATTATGAGGATAGCCTTATTGAATGGGATTTCCAGTCCTACTCTTTTGAGAAGTCTCTACACTGATCTCCACAAAGGTTGTACCAGTCTATATGCCCACCAGCAGTGGACAAATGTTCCCTTTTCCCCACAACCTCTCCGACATTTCTTGTTGGTTGATTTGCTTATGATGGCCATTCTTTCTGGAGTGAGATGGTATGTCAGTGTTCATTTTATTTGCATTTCACAGATGGCTAGCGATGTGGAGCATTTTTTCATATATTTATTCGCTTCTTTAATTTCGTCCTATGAGGAGTGTGTATTCATCTCAGATGCCCATTTTCGAATTGTGTCTTTAAATTAGAGGGCCCTGTTATATCTTAGTTCTTTATATATTCTAGACAGAAGACCTTTCACTGATTGCTTATTAGTTAGGATGTTTTCAAAATTTGTGCGTTGTCTTTTCACTCTGTTGACAATTTCTTTTGACATGAAGAATATCCTCAAGAAGAGTTGATCCCAGTTGTTGATTCTCTCAAGTGTTTCCAATGTGAACATACATTTGTTCATAAACTCTTTACGTACCCCTATGCCTTCAAGAGTTCCTCCTACTTTCTCTTCCAGAAGACTGAGTGTTTCTGTTTTAATGTTTAGATCTTTAATCCATTTTCAGTTTAGCTTAGTGCATGGTAATAGAGCTGGTTCAAGGTTCAGTTTTCAGCAGGTAGAAAGCCAGGTTTTCCAGCACCATTTGTTAAAGAGGCTATCTTTCTTCTAGAGAGCTTGTTTGGCCACTTTGTCAAAGATCAGATGGCTGAGTGCGATCGTAGATGCCTCTGGGTCTTTTAATCTATTCCATTGATCCTCAGGTCTATTTTGTTGCCAATACCATGTTGATTTTATCACAGTGGCTTTGTAGTATAATTTCAAGTCAGGAATTGTGATGCCTCCTGCCTTGTCTTTACTGGCCAAGATTGCCTTTGCTGATCTAGGTCTTTTGTGGCTCCAAATAAATTTTCGGAATGATTTCTCTAAGTCTGGGAAGTGTGTTGGAGGCAGTTGGATAGGGATTGCATTGAATCTGTACAACAATTTTGGGAGTATGGCCATCTTCACGATGTTGGTTCTTCTTATCCAAGAGCATGGAATATCTTTCCATTTTCTGAAATCCTCTATAATCTCTTTTCTTAGGATGTTGAAATTTTCTGTGAAAAGATCTTTGACTACCTTGGTTAAGTGAATTTCAAGGTATTTTATATTCTGCAGTGCTATTGTAAATGGTATTCTTTCTATTGATTCCCTTTCAGTGTGCTTGTTATCTGTGTAGAGGAATGCTATTGACTTTTGAGTATTGACTTGTATCCTGCTATGGTACTGAATTTCCATATCAGTTCTAGTAGTTTCTTGGTGGAATTCTTGGGGTCTTCTAAGTAAAGTATCATGTCGTCTGCAAATAGTGATAATTTAACTTCTTCTTTACCTATTCTTTTTCCGTTTATTTCGCTCTCTTTTCTAATGGCTGTTGCTAATGATTCCAAAACTATATTCACTAGGAGAGGTGATAGAGGACATCTTTGTCTTGTAAGAGTAAAAGATTTCAGTTTTTCCCCATTTAGGATTATATGAGCCACTGGGTTGTCATAGATGGCTTTTATCAAATTGAGGTAGAGTCCATCTATTCCAATTTTCTGTAGGACCTTGAACTTCAATGAGTGTTGGACTTTGTCAAAAGCTTTCTCTGCATCAGTTGAGAAGCTCATTTGGTTCTTAGATTTAAGTCTATTAATATAGTATATTATATTTATATATTTTCAAATATTGAACCATCCTTGCATCCTTGGGATGAATCCTCCCTGGTCATGGTGTATGATCTTCTTGATGATTTGCTGTATTCTATTTGCTAGGATTTTACTGAGTATTTTTGTGTCTATGTTCATGAGGGAGACTGGACTGTAGTTCTCCTTTTTGGTTGTATCTTTCCCTGGTTTTGGGGTCAGTATAATACTTGCCTCCAAAAATGTTTTCGGGAGGACTGCTTCCTTTTCAATTTCACTGAAGAGGTTGAGGAGTGTAGGGATTATATCTTCTATAAATTTCTTGTAGAATTCTTCTGTGAATCCATCAGGACTTGGACCTTTCTTTGTCCGTAGGCTTTATATTACATTTCATATTTCGTTGGCTGTTATTGGGTTATTGAGCATTGGTATATCTTCTTGGTTCAGTTTTGTAATTTGTACCTTTTGAGGAATCTATCAATTTCTTCTGTGCTTTCTATTCTGTGAGCATAAAAGTTCTTGAATTTCTGCTGTGTCTGTGGTGATTTTACAGTTTTCATTTGTTATTGCATGTACTTGAATTTTTTCTTTCCTCTTTCTGATGAGGTCGGTTAGAGGCTTATCAACTTTATTTAGTCTTCCAAAGAACCAACTTTATGATTTTTGAATTCTTTGAATTGTTTTCTTCGTCTCAATTGAATTAATTTCTGCTCTAAACTATGTTTTTTTTCCATCTTTGTGCTTGGGTTTCGTTTGCCCTTCTTTTTCTCGTTTTCAGAGGTGCAACATTAGGGTGTTTATTTGTTCCTGTTCTGTTTTCCTATTGTGTGAGTACATAGCTATGATTTTCCCTCTAAGAACTGCTTTCATCGTATCCCATAAATTCCAGTAAGTTGTGCTTGAATTTTCAATGAATTGTACATATAGTTGAATTTCTTGTTTAATCTATTCTGTGACCCAATTATTGGTGAGTATGATGTTGTTTAATTTCCATGAATTTAGCGGAGTTTTCTGGTTTCTTTTGTCATTTTGTTCCAGTTTCATTACACTGTGGTCAGATAATATGCATAGGATAATTTATGTTTTCTTGCATATACTTACGTATGACCTCTGGATTAGTATGTGGTCTATTTTGGAAAATGACCCGTGTGCAGCTGAAAAAAATTGTATTCAGCCATGGTTGGGTGGAACACTCTGTACATGTCCACCAGGTCCATTTGTTCCAAGCTCTGGTTCAGTTCTGCTACTTCCTTGCTAATTTTTTGTCTGGTTGATCTATCTTTTTGAGATAAGGTGGTGTTAAGGTCTCCTGTTAAGATTGTGGTCTTAGATAGTAGGTTTTTCATGTCTGTTAAGATTTTTTTTTTTCTTTGTCTTTTTGAGACAGGGTCTCACTATGCAGTTCAGGCTGGCCTTAAGCTCACTTTGTAGCTCAGGCTGGTCTCGAACTCACAACAATCCTCCTGCCTCAGCCTCCCAAGTGCTGGGATTACAGGCATGTGCCACCATGCCCGGCTTGTCTGTTAAGATTTGTCTTACATAATTAGGTGCTTCTTTATTTGCTGCATAAATATTTATGAGTGTTACCTCTTGCTCTTGAATTTTCTCCTTGACCAATATATAGTGGCCTTCTTTGTTTCATTTGATCCTTCTTCCTTTGAAGTTGAGACTGAGAACAGAATTGCTACTCCCACTTTTTTCTGAGGTGCTGGGGCACATAGTATTGTTTTCCATTCTTTGAGATTGAGCCTATGAGTGTGCTTTTGAGTTAAGTGTGTTTCTTGTGTACTGCATATTGTTGGAGTTTGTTTCCTAATCCACTGTGCCAGTCTACTTCTCTTAATTGGTGAACTGAGTCCATTTACATTCATAGTTATAATTGAAATGTGTTGACTTATGTTTGTCATGATATTTACCTGCTGTTGTTTAATCCTTTATATCCTGTGTTTGATTGTCTGTCCTGTTTAGTGGGTTCCTTCTGTTCTCATTTGTGGAGTTCTGGTCATTGTGGTCTCTCTCTAGAACATCTTTCAGCAGCCTGTGTAGGGATGGCTTTGTCATCATGAAAGTATGTGGAAGTATTTTCTTCTCCATCAAACTTGAAAGAGAGTTTTGCAGGTTATAATAGTCTGGGCTGGAATTTGTTTTTGTGCAGCACTTGAAGAACTCTGCTCCATACTCTCCTTGCCTTCATGGTTTGTGTAGAGAAGTCAACTGTAGTTCTGATGGATTTTCCTTTGCATGTGATCTGTTTCTTTTCTCTAGCAGCTTTCAGTATATTATTTTTGTGTTGGATTTCTGGGATCTTGACTATTATATGCTTTGGTGTGTTTTTACTTGGGCTTAAGTTATTTGGTGTTCTGTATGCCTTGGTTACCTGAATGTTGGATTGTTTCCTCATATTTGGGAAGTTTTCTGCAATTATTTCTCCCCAAATTCTTTTTATGTCATTTGTATTGACTCCTTCATTCTTATTGATGCCAATTAATCTCACATTGTTCACCCTGGCGTCATCTTACCCATGATGTATTATTTTTTCCTGCATTCTTGTTGTTTTTAAGGGATCCTTTCTCACCTTTTCACTAGTTGCACCAGTGTCTTCATGATCTGAAATTCTGTCGTCGCTTTCACTCAAACGGTTTTGTAGATTCGTGATTGATATTTTTAGTTCTTCTGTATCTCTTTGACTATGTTTCATGCATTCTATTTCTTTTCTGTACTGTTCATTCCAGGAATCCATCATATTTCTGATCCCCTCAATTTTTTTATCCGTATCTTCTTTAGAGGTAGTTATTAATTATTTTTATGCTGAGTTTCTTCCAAGTTGGTTTTCCTCTGCATATTTCCATACTTGTTTCTGCATTTCAGATGCCATGATTTCAAAGAATTCTTTTTTTTTCAAAGAATTCTTTTTTTTTTTTTTTTTTTTTTTTT
>PVKA01001809.1:126195-137349 GCA_004027165.1 Ctenomys sociabilis | reverse complement strand
TTTAGTGCTATGGTCATCCACTAGGTAAATAATTATTGAATCTTTGATATAATTCAGTGTAAAAAAACCTGTAAATATAATATCATGTATGCACCTTGTACAATACCAAAACGTTATGAAAACAGTTTGCAATGTATTAATTCATCGAATGTGTATGGTTAAGATGTCTTGAAACTGTCTGATTGACATTTGTATTTTAATAAAATAAAAATAAATGAAAAAAAAATAGTATTAGGGCCCTTGAAAGAGAGAGGAGGAAGTGTGTGTGTGTGTGTGTGTGTGTGTGTGTGTGTTTGTGTGTGTGTGTGCAATTAGCAGAGCTAATTCCCAGGGAATAACAGCACTGATAATAAACATCATTAGCGCTCAGGATCCCAGATTCAGACCTAGTGTAAGTTTACTGTGCGAATGGGACTTAGAGTCTTTCCATCACTGCATAAATGGAACTGCACATTGAAAAAATTGTAAGCACAAAGTACTTAATTTACTGAATTTTAAATGGTTTTTGAAATTGAAATTTACACCCTATTAATTTTTTATAAAGACATATGTAGGCACTCCCAATTTACTGGAGCATAAACCCAACCTAAGCATAAACCCAGTGTAAGTTGAAAAGATTACAAGTTGAATGTACATTTAAAACAACTAACCTATCAAATATCACAATTTAGGAGACCACAAGGTATTGGTTGTTTTTCCTTTTGATCTTGGCTGACTACAGATGTGGCTTGCTGCCTAAGAAGAGATCGAAATTCAAAATTTCAACTATGGTTTCTCCCATAGGCACACCACATTTAAACCACTGTGAATTCAAACATTATAAGTCAATCTATTCTAAATTGGGGGAAGTCTATGTTTGAAGGTGCATTTTCAGATATCAAAATGCATTTTAATAAGTGTCTCATTTTTTTGTATTATATATTTGTCTCAGCTATTCTCTCCTTGCTGGGACAAAATACCTAACACCCCAAATTAAGGAAGGAAAGGTTTATTTAGCTCACAGTGGAGGATTCAGCCCACACTCAGCTGGCCCGGAGTGAGAGTTGCCCATGGCAGAAGACAAACTTTCATGGTGGCACATGACAAAGAGCAAAAGTAAAGGGAGAAGGCACAGAGAGGTGCTGCTAGCAAGCTCCTTTTCCTCTTCTTACACTGTAAGCCTAAATTACCTGCCCCAAGGGGAGTGCAGCACCTACACCCACAATAATCAATCACAAACTCCAGAAAAGCCCCGTGTGAGGCTTGAGGGGCAGCTAGATACAAACCATAGCGGTAGTTATTCCTCTGTGTTATGTGTAACTGCATCACAACAAGCCACAGCCATGGAATGGTGATTTATGTGCTCATCTACACTACTGAGGTATGTTTTTTTGTATCAATTTTTTTTTTGCTTCATTTATCCCATTTCAGTTGTAGGTTATTGTCCAGAAAGTTACTTGTTTAAATGTGAACACTTATCCATGTACAAATGATACCTAAGATGGGATACAAACTCTTGAAATAAAAATAAGTAGCTATTTCCAAAAATCAGATTTTACAGTTGAAATGTCCTTAGTTCTAAAGCATTTTACATAGTTTGACTATTAATTTTAAAAACATTGGACTGGATTTATGCTTGCACTAGATAGTTTTCAGGGTGTTATGAACCAGACTATAAGATGAGCCAGACTCTTTCCTCAGAGTTCTTAGTGGATTTTTACTGTCTTAGTGGCTTACTAAGGACGGATTTATCCATCAGTTATTTTAAAAAAATATCTAGCTAGTTTCCTTGATAGCCAAATAGTTTATCTTTATAATTAAATTTAGTGAGTGTGGAGTGGCACAGCTCAATACCAGTAGGTCTTCTGTAGTGTAGAGAGGTATTTTGGACAAAATGATATGCAGTGTTCAGAGAAGATGCTCATAACTGTTTTGAAATGCAAGTTTGAGGGCCAGAGAGTCTCCACCTGCATCATCATCTACTCATGGGTTGGTAGGTGTCATGTATCATAATTAATGTCGTTTCCTTGTTTTGGAAATAGCATGTAACTCCAAAGAGAGCCAAAGGAAATAGTACCAAACATGTGTCTTTTCTTGCCCCTCAAAACACACACCATAGGAAATTTTTTTCAACAAATGCCAAGATTTACTAAATCCAGTCTTTTGAGGGCAAGTCTAAAATGCTGATGAATAGATGTATTACTCCTTTCAGAAACCAGGTACCACACATGAAACATAGACCAGGTAAGACAAAGAACAGGAAGAGAAACTCAAGTCTTTATGGTTACAAGCCTTTTTCTTTAAATTACTCCACAGCCAAAGGGAGCAGAGGAGTGGGGGTAATGTGTGTGGATGTCATAGACACCCAATAAAGAAAGTGTTCTAAAGAAGGGCTGCAAGGACAGCCAACGTTTTAGCTTAGCCCTTCAACATCAGTGAGGACTCAGGACATAAGAGAACCAGTACTGTAACATCCTGTAACTCAACGGTGTCCCAAATTTTCTGTTCAGTGGGATTATGGAACCACAGAGGAAAGTGATTGATGATGCCGAATGTGCCTAAGCAGAGTCACCTGGAGAGAAAATGTTCTCTCAGCCTTTGACAGAGAGCAAATTGGTCAAGCAATGGCCTTGACTCACCCACAGGGCTGATACTGACAAAGGATCTACAAATTGCAGTACAGGGTTTCAGGGTAAATCCTGAAGGGATTTGACTGACCTTGTCAGCTATATTTCTTGTTATATAGGTCTTGCTTTATTCTGATCTTCGCCATCCAACAGAAAAGTATAGAAACAAGGTATAAAAATGTAAGTCCATATTAATACGTTGAGCTGTAAAAGCTCAAGTCAACAACTTCTGATGTTGCCAGTTCTGCAGATAACCCACCACTATTATGGCCTACTGGACCATATTGGATTATTTTGCTGAATTCATGCACATACCATATTTGAACAGAATGGAATATGTATATCTGACAAAACTAAACAAAAAAGGGGGATATAAATAAAGGACCATTTTGCAGTGAAAATATATCTGTATATACAACATAGTTATGATAGATACACAGTTACTTTCTCTTAATTCAATGAGAAGGACTTATACTAATAGCGTTTAGACAATATATCATGTCTGTATCTTGTACTATGAATAACTACTATGAAGATAACAATATGCAATGTATTAATTATTGTAACTGTCCTACTGAACTGTTTTGAAACTGTCTCTTTGCTATTTCTTTCTCAACAAAACTAATTTTAAAAAGTGAGTGTTCTTTAGATAATTTTCCCTACAAAAGACCACTAGAATACTTTTTATCTGGAAAACTTATTTTCAAGGAAGAAGTATAAAAATAGAGGTGAAAGGTGAAGAAAACAAAGAACAGAAACCAAGAATGGAGAAACAAAGGCTGGCCAGATAGCTCAGCAGACTAAAGCTCCTGCTTAGGCAGGCACAGTGGCTGGGTTCAATTCAGGGTGTGCTGTGCTGGCCCCACCCACAGGTCAAGCTGAGAAAGCTATTGAGACTGGGGTGGTGGCTCACACCTATAATCCCAGTGCTTGGGAGGCTGGAAACAGCAGAATCACTATGAGTCTCATCTAGGTAGTGAGACCTTGTAGATCCTGTCCTAAATACAGAAAAAAAAAAATTGAAAAACAGCTATCAGTTTGCAAATGTAGATTAGCAGTAGGGCACTGAGTCACCTAATATTGCATCTGCCTACTCCTGAGAGTTGTGGTTTTGTTTCATATGGTCATAATTCACCTAGCAGTGTGTTTTCTAGAGATGATAGAAGGGCAGGAAGGGACTACTTAAAAGAAAAATGACATTTTGCTGAACATTACCTTATAAAACACATATGGCATGTTTTGGTGCTGTTTTAGAAACCATACAATTACTACCAAAACTCGCTATGGCTTTACTCCCAGAGCAAGCAGCTTGGGCTCTCAGTCACTGGGGTTTCCTAGGCAACAAAAGTGTAAACTTGAGAAGGCATAAGACTGGAATAGAGATTGACAGTGATCTAAACCAATCCTGCTAAGAGTCTACCTAATGTTCCCAGGGCATTCAATTAGCACTAAGAGGGTTGGCCAGTACTTCTGTGAAAGACAGGTAGGAAGGAGAATTCACAGGGGTGTGGGCGGGGACCAGTTTTCCCCGATGGGGAAGAGGCGTCCCTAGTTTCAGTTCTAAGCAACTGGTGACAACAGGTTAGTGTTCAAGGTAAACCAATGTTTTCATTTGTTCTATTGACCTATTCCCTTTTACATTTTACTTAAATAAGAAAAGAGAATAGTAAATATTATTCCCTAAAGAGAAAACTTAAAAGTTTTGAGACTTTATGGGCTGTCTTCCAGCAGAGGAAATAGGTTGGCATTGAGAGAGGATTTGTGATCTCTGAAAAGATTAGATAAAAATGTACAAAAGTTAATTCACTCAGTAAATGGGAAGGAAATAATTTCCTTCACTAGGTCTGGGTACCTGAGTGCCAAGTGGTTAGATGATTGAAGTATCTCGATGGCCAACGATAATGCAGAGCAGTGGTGAACTTCTGCATCTGTCAATGCAGAAGCTATAAAGACAGGGCTTTCATTCCAAGCCTGCCAAACCTGGTAGGTTGTCCTGTGTGCTGTACCATGCTGTGCTGACAGCAAAATCAGTCAGGATAAAGGAATACTGACATGGCCTCTTCAACACTTTTATCACAGAATGGATTGGATTAAGGAGGTAAGCTGCCAATGAAGGCAACACTAGCTGCTCAGGCATCTGGCTCCCTTCCCTTTAGCCTGGAGTGTAAGCAGATCATACTTGTACATGTAGTTCTTTTGTGTTTTGAGACCTTTAGCTTTTCCTTGAAGTCCTATAATCAAGACATCTATACTTTATTGTGTTTAAAATATTAAGATTTCAATTCTAAGAATTTGTGTTTATATTTGGATACATTATCTCTAACATGATGATCAATTCTAATAGCGCTCTAATAGGAGCATCCCAAGTGTTGATAGTATGTGATAAAAAATATTAAAAAATACAGCCCATGATTTTAGGATGTTATAGTTTAGTAGAGTGGGCAGTTCTGGAAGCAAAGAACTACATACTGTTAGCTTTGCACAGGGGCTTACATAGAACCTCATTAAATGTTCCATTCTGGTGGGAGTGATTGTATGAGGCTTGAGGACAGTGATTGCCCCAAGCAGATAGGACTTCTTTAGGCAAACAAGGAGGGGTGGTGTCCTGACAGCATGACTGTATGTAAGGAAAAGAGATCTGCAATATCATGATATGTGGAGTGAATGTACATGAATAGAGATGCAGAATGGATTTCAAATAAGTAAATAATTACCAGAAAGCAGGTTGAAATCATAAGATTGTTCAGTTCATTAATCGAATCCTAAGGCTTTTCCTTTTATGTATTATCATTGGAAGCTACGAAAGAATCTAACTAGGAAGTGAATTTCAGGTTTGACTTTTATAAAGATTGCTCTCATAGTTGTCTGAAGTATTGGAGGGGATAAGGATAGAGGCAGGGAACCAGCTAGCAGATAGTTACAATATTAGATATGAGATGTGGCTTATTTCATTACTGGATCAGTAGTTATGACAGTGAGGGTAATAAAGATGTCACATGTGCCAAGGCAATGAAACTGTACTGAACTTACCTGTAATTGGATGTAGAGGAGTCTAGGATAATGTTCAGTTACCCTCCTATGTAAATGAGTTTGCTGTTTCCTAGAGCAAAGAGTAAGGAGGAAAGATAACGTCTTGGTTCTATCATGTTAAACTAAGTGCACATTTTCTGGGAAATCAGAAATATAGATTTGAAACTCAGGAGAGTTCCTGAAGTGGGAAAGCATCTGTGAAGCATCATTTGGTCACTGGCTATGCCTGACATTTTTGACGATTGGTATGAGAGGTAGAGAGTAAGTAATTGATGGCTGAGAAATAGTAGCATTTCAGAAGCTGGCAGAAGAGAAGGAAAAAACAAAATGGGACTGACACAGAGGAAGGAACAGAGATAGAGAACAGATTCTTAAAAGGTGAATGGAAAGAGTTTCTAAATGGAATTTGATCATTAAACTGTTGGGAGAAGTACACTAGGGAGCGTGAATAATGACTGAAGCTGTGGAGCAGGTAAACACGAAAGAGCACATTCGTTGCATAAACAAGTTGCAGAATCCACTCAGGTGGTCTGCAGTGGGAAGAAGGCCTGGGAAAGGGAGACACCTAGGACTCTTCTTCAGTGGAGATCTAAGGAAGGGGATAAAAAGAGAAGAGCTGAGACTCCCAGAAGAGCTAGGGTTTATGTTGCAGGTAGAGTGATTTTCTCTATGCAGAAGTTCAGCAGTAATACCTCTGGGGGAACAAGAAATAAACCAGGATTGTTTTTGAGATCCATACCTTTATGGATTTTTAGGAGTAGGTATGATGTGAGTCTATCTGTGATGAGTTTTTTTTCAGTGATTTTCATGACCAGATGACTTGCAAGGAGTGTAGCAGGTGTGTCAGTTACTCTGATAAGATTTGAGGAAGAAGCTGACCACCATGTAAAGCAGAGCTGGATATCTCTGAAAGCCCAGCTGTGTGTAAAAGGATAAATGTATTGGCATCTCTACACTTTGGCATATGGAGTTTTGAGTTTTACCTTTACAAAGATGGAGCCTAAACACTTTGAATGATGCTATACATTTATGAGTGAGTGTGGGGGATTGACGGTGAGAGCTGAAAAGGAAGGTGCTGTCTAGGAGTGATGAGAATGGTGCTGTGTGTGTGTAGCAGGGAGACAGGGGCAGGAAGATTACCTGAGCTCATTTTCCTATGTTCAGGACCAGACTGGAGAACAGAGCAAGGTTCTGTCCACCAAATGCAAGGCAAAACAAGGCAAGGAAAAACAAAAGATGATATATGAAGTATGCAAAATGAGTAAGGAGGCAAATGAATCCAGAATGAGCTATGTTATGCCTAGGGTAAAAATGCATGGTCAAGATTCTAGTGATTTTTTCATAAACAAGTTGGAATGGTGAAATGTAAAAATGAAACTGAAGTAGATGTTGAATTTTAAACTCTCTTAGAACATTTGGGCAAGCAAAATGCTCTTGGTAGAGAGTGGTAAAGTTATCATTTAACTAAGCAGATAAGGTTAGTATAGGTCAGGAAGTTCCTGGATGGGTGTCAGCTGGGCTGCATGGTTGAGCTCTGAGTGTCTCAGATTGGAGAGCATCCTTGGATGGACAGGTCATGACTGAGACAGGAGTTCTTAGTGGTGTGGAAAATGGCAGAGCTCTAGTGCTTCAAAGGGAAGTGTGAGAAATGAACATAATAGAAGGGAGAGGGTGCATCTGAGAGACTCTGAGCTTCCTACTACAAAGAATTGCGTTTGAGGAGTGACTTCATCTAAAAAATTGCACCAAAATTGTTCCTCAAAGAAAATCCAGGATCAGCTCTCTAGAGACATTGCCATACTTTCTTGGCAGGAAGTAGACAGCACATTAAAAAAAATAAAATAATTAATAAAGAGATCTTACATAGGTGTACACACAAGGTATGGGTGAGGAGCGACAGAATACCCAGGTGTGTCATGAGTCGGTAATGATGAGGGGGGAAGTGATATCAGCCTCAAGGAGTGTGTCCAGATCTCAGCAAGGCCATTGCTGCTGGACAAGAGGGCCACCCTGGGGGAGGACAGCACCCACCGAGCAAGTGCAGCTTGGCAGGGAGGAGAGCCGAGGGAGGACCCTCTGATGTCCTGGTGATGCTTCCTATAGTTGAGATCAAACTGGAAACAAGGGGAGAAGTGGAGGAGGTTAGTGAGGTCACACTCTTGCAGCACAGATATGAATAAAGAGTGTGGGGATCTGGGAAATCATGTTCAGCTCAGTGTTCAAAATAGTTATTGGGGAGCTGACCAGTTGAGATTGATCATTGAAGAAGAGGTCTGAGTACCTCTGCACGCAAGGCTCTCCAAGTCCTAGAAGGGGCGGCTTCTCCCAGTGACTGCCTATGGTGGTGGTAATCTGCTGAGATGAAAGGCTGGGAATGTGTTTAATTCATGGAATAAAAGTTGTGTTGTCAACTGTTGCTTTAATCCTTTTACTTAGAAAATTAAATAAAGCCTTATATTCACTCTTCCTACAACATTTTCATCTTAGCTTTGTACAGAGAAAAAATGTCAAGGTTCAGAGAACTAGTGATTAATTAAGCAAAATATTTCATCGTATTAATTTGCCATATTAATCCTTAAAAACATCCTTAGCAGTTTTCTCAGTTATTTTTATAGTCAAAGTAGTAGAGAGGCTAACAGTTAATAGTGTTCTGTTGAGAGCAGAAGTTAGAGTGGAGTGACTTTTCAGATCCTCCTCACTCTCAGGGGAATCTGAGCTCTTTCTTTTTGGGATGCTGATTATTTTACCTAGTTATAGTCAATAATTAGGGCCAACCCAAATACAGTCACAGCAGAAAGAGCTTTGCTTGTTGATGCAGTTTGAAATACTTTTGTCTTCAAATATCAGAAGGCTAGCAATGGAGCAACAAATAATACAAATGAATTATGTTTTTCGCATAACTTGAGTGTGATGTCAGACAGTTGTTGATGCTGGCTTGGCAACTCAGTGATTTGAAAGCTTTACAGAGGTTTGGTTTTCAGTTCCCTGTCCTTTCTCTCATAATTTCATAGACTGTCACATGTCTGGATATTACATGTTGAGCCAAGCCAGAGGAAGGCAATTATTCCAGAGTCTTTGATACTTCTATCTCGTTTTCTTAGGCTAGAATCTTTTTCTATTGATGCTCAACTGAAAGTGAAATGTACCAGAAAAAGGATGTGGATTGATCTTAGAATCAGCCAGTCCTCAATGTTTACAAATGAACTGAAATTCACACTCAACAAAGTTGTAAAAATGTAAATTTTTTCAGGATATGTATTTTTTGTTCCAAAGTGAGACTTTATTTTTAACTCATTTTGCTGATATTTTAAAAATTTTTATTAATTTTATTGAGAAACAAATAGCAATGAGACAGTTTCAAAACTAATTAGGATAGTTTCAACAACTAATACATTGCATATTGTTATCTTAATGGTTATTTATTATACAAGACATGATAGCCTGTTCACAGACACTATTAGAACAAATTTTTATTTATTGAATTGAGAGAATGTAGCTGTGTATCTATACTATTTTGTATATACAGATACAAAATGGTTCATTTCTGTCCCCTTTATTTGTTTAGTTATGCCAGAGATGAGTATTCCATTTAGATACTGTAGGTATGTGAATTCAGCAAAATAATCCAATATATTCCAGTAGTCCATAATAGTAGTGGGTTATCTGTAGGACTGGTAATGTCAGTAATTGTTGACTTGAGCCTTTTGCAGCTCAGTATATTAATATGGCCTTAAAAACCATACATTTATATGCACAAGATGGTTAAGGCAATGATTCTGAGAGTCCTTAGCAGGTTTTGAAACTAGCAGTTAATTGGTAGCATTCTTACCCACTAACTATATATGCTGATACCTGTGAACTAAGCAACTGCACTGAAAATAGCAATACGTAATACTAGGGTCATGCTTGGAATGCCTGTCATTCTGGTCTTCTAAATAAATACTGTTTCCAATGTCACATCAGTTACTGCAATACTGTCTCTCAAGTAAATGTTTGTTTTAAAACAAAAGGGTAATAAATGAAAACAAGAGACAAGAAAAAAATGTCATAGGGCTGTCCTGCTACGATGCTGTATATGGTTAGATTTCTAAATTTATGAGTCAGAATGTAAATTAACAAAGGTTAGAACCTTGGCTATCTTTCCGGTTGCTATTGTACCACACATAATTGGTGTTCAATAAACATGTTGGGTGTGGATCAAGACAAGTGAGAGAAGGCTGCCTGGGGTACAATATTTAAGGCGATTTGCCGAAGCTCCAGCAAATGCAGAGATCAAGGTCCTCTCAGACATCGTGTCTCAGGCCTTGGCGCCTCCTCTCCCATGCTTCTTTGCCTTGCTAACAGGAGCCCTGGGAATGAGGGAATCTAATAAGATATCAAGAAGGTAAAGTTATGAAGTTAACATTGTATGTCAATATTTATGAAATATTAGTTTTAAAATGTGGTGTATCATTAACATTAAACTAAGGTCTTAATTCATATCCCAACAGACAGTAAGGAGAATAAAAGGCTGTCATTGAGCAGAAATGAGCTCTGGGGAGACCTATGTGCTGACAAATGCCCACAATATGAATTTTATCCATTTTGACAAAATTCATTTTGGTGATAGGAAAATTTGGTAAGGTGCCAGACTTCAGCAGCATTATATGTCTACAATATGCTTATGTCACTAAAGATTAAATACTATCATATTTTAAGTGATGCATGGGAGTGACAACCCCAAGAAGAAAAGATATTCCTTCTCTCTTTTTCAATTTTTTAAAAGAATATGTAAAAAATAGTAAATAGTTTTATGGATTCTAATACAAGTGTTTTAAGTTTAATTTTTAAACAGCTAACAAAAGTCCACGTGTCATTTTATAAAGCACAAAAACAGGTGGAGTTCAGGTGGACCCATCCAGTGATTTCCCATGACACCCAGTAGGTCAGATGAATGCTTTTCTCATTTGCAGATATTTGTGTCCTTTATATTAAAATTATTTTGAAGGGGCTGCTTTGTTGGATAGCTTTTTTGTTTTCCAGAGAGGAGATAAATGTACTTGGAAAATAACATATGTTTACAACTATTTGCAAATTTATGTACATAGATGATTTTTTTTCAAGTGTGAATGTAGAAGTATACTGTGAATTCCATCTTGGATACAAACAAGACTTCTTCAGTCAATGATCCAAATAAAATCAGTTATGAAACTACAATAAATAAACAAACAAATAAATAAATAAATGAAACAGAAACAACAGTAAAAAAAGTTGCTGCAAGATGAGGACTGTGAAGTTTGGGGAGATGGCTCAGTAGAATAAGTGCTTGCCTGGCAAGCACAGGGCCTGAGTTCAATCCCTGGTTCCAAAGGAAAAAAAAAAAATCCACTGATTTTGTGCTGGGGAGATGGCTCAGTAGAATAAGAGCTTCCCTGGCAAGTGCAAGGGTCTGAGCTCAATCTCTAGTTTCGCAAAAAAAAAAAAAAAAAAAAAAAAAAAAAAAAAAAAAAAAAGAAGATTAGAACTGTGTAGATTGTCT